>JAOEGS010001327.1:0-35286 GCA_025447755.1 Corythornis vintsioides | reverse complement strand
GCCTTTCATACTTAAAAAAAAATAAATCTGTGTGTTTTCATTTCCTTTAACTTAGGGGGATGGAAGACTCCTCTGCATTGTTTAATTAGAAACTTGGAATTTTAAAATTCAAATTTATCTGAGAAGTTAAAAACATTTTTGTTTCCATGTCCTAAGTAAGAAATTACCATTCAATCAGTTTTTAGCAGCATTAGAAAACTTCACTTTCTTTTTAGTTTTTTTGTATCTTGTGTCACACACTTCCATCTCTCCCTTGAAAAAATATTCTCATAGCAAATACCTTTTTTTTGCCATCTGATTTCTGTGTTATATGGGCAGAGTTCACAATTCTAATAATTTTCATTAAAAATACAAATATTAGGGAGGGTAGTAGCCAAATCTTACATTTTCATGAGTGGAAAATATGGCATATGAAGTAAAATTAAGGTCACTTAAAATAGGTACCTGCTGAATCATAATGAGTATTGTGTACTCCGGATTATACAGAGAGCAGGGCTGATTCAGCTATCCAAATTAGTGCATACAATATCTTTTGTGAGTGCAGGAAGAATGGTTTTCACCTTCCATCAAACAGACATTCAGGTTTCAATCTGAGAAAAAAAAATAATTTCCAATTCTTAGGGTGCTTGTGTGGAAATGAGCAGCTAGGTGCCTTTTCCCTCAAATTACCCACAGGGCAGATTTTTGCCCAATTAGAGTATGTATTCCATTGGTAACAGCAAACTCACTTTGGAAGTCCCGTTGAATTTTTTTTTTACTACATTCTGGGTCTTCATTATTTTTTGTCCATGACTCCAGTTGTCAGAGGTTATAATTATTCTAGACAAATACAGCCACCTAGAAAGCATTAATAAAAAACTACTAATCCCGTTTTCTGTAGCTACTAGATACAATGAGCCAGAAAAACAGTGTTGTCATCTTGTTAGGGTCCTTTGTCTATTACTCCTTTTTATCTAAAAAGTTTTGATACTGTTATGTATGTTTGTACAACTCCCTCTCCTGATCATCTGTGTATGATGATCAAAGGGAACCAGATTGTATTACCTCACATTCATGCTAAAACCCAGGATGATTTTTTCACATAAACAGAACTTCACTTCCAGTCAGTCACCCAATATTTTAATTTTCTTCTTTAGCTATAAATTCTTCTCTATGTTTGTTTGGGGGTTTTTTTTGAGGGGTTGGTTTTAGGGTTTTTTTTCTGCATTTATTAGTGAATTCTGACTTTTCTATATCCTGAATTAAATAGTTTGGGTCTTAAATTGAGTTTTCCTGATATGAGAAAAGTAAAAACTGAAACATATAGCACAGAAACACTTCTTTTTTAAAGTCATGGTCTGTTAATATGTCAGGGAATCAGATTACAAATTTGCAAGTAATTAAGACCAAAAAGCTGATTGTAACACACATAGCAAGCATAACGATTGAGGATATTTTTTGGAGGATAGAAAAAAAAATCATGTGGCATTGACTTCAGTCATCCTCAATGACTGCAATAAAACTACTCCTAATTTGTAGCTAAGTATCTAGCTCAAAACATGCATATGTAGAGTCTACTGCTTCAGTCTTAGGTGGCTGATAAACCAAATTAAATAACTACTTTCTGAAACATAAATACACATCACAATATACAAATCAAACATTTGACAGCAATGCTAGAATAGAAGCTATTTATTTTGTTTTTATTTTTTTTCTGTAGAAATTCTCGTCCGTGAGTTAGTCAATGACAAGCAATAAACTGCAAGGAGAGAGGAGAGGAAAAAAAAAAATCCTTTATTTGCATCACTGGCCTCATTCTGTCAACATATCACCCAGATTGCTGGATACACACAGAGGTGCATTCTGGCAATGCTAGGCAGGGACCTGCATTTCCTGCTGTCTATTTTGACTTATTAGTAATAGGATAATGCTTCTGGCACATCTAAAATAAATTAATATTGGATTAATTCAATTCAAAAAGGTGTCAGGAAAACACATTGCAGACTCATTCATCACAAACTTGAGGCAAATACGGTTAAAAAAAAAAAAAAAAGAGTACCATAGTAATTATGTTTACATGTATAATTGCCTAAAGCTGAGACAAATGACAGAATATATTCTAACACTTTCCAACGCCTTCAGTGCTGATTAAGCTACCAGTTCCTAAGATAAATATAAATACAATCTTTTCATCACTAACAGTAACAGACATTATTTTAAATAGTTTTGTTTTACTTTACAGAGCATTTTATCTGAACTACCAAAAATAATATTTTTTTTCTGCTGTTGATTCAAGGTTGTGTTCACTGATCATTTGTTGTTTACTGAGGATCATTTAGATCTTTTTGAATATCAAGGAATAACAGTGCAACATTTTTTATTTTTTTTTTAAGTGGTAGTAGGCTGGGCAAGAATTACTGCCAAACTTCATGTAATTGACTTAAGAATAGCACTGTTTGAGAAATGTTATAGAACTATCTAAACAATTTACACATAGCATAGTACAAAGTCAAAATAAGAGCAATAGAAAAGCCTGAGTCAACTTTTTAACATTTACAGTACCTTGCTGATGGGAAGATCAAAATAGACAAAAGGAGACTGATTCTGTTGCTGTTGACCAGAAAATCTACTTGTAACAGATACAGCACTTGAACTAAGGCTGGAGCTCTGGACCATTTATTTGAATGTGCTGTATTCTGGTATTTTATTCACACTTCCTGTGTTTTCAGTAGGACATAGATACAGTTCTATCCTAATCCAGGTAAGTAAATCTGTCAGCATTTCACTAGATGAGAAGATGAATTAGGATTGACTTGTCTTGCAGTCATGACTTGCAGATGAAATACAGATAAAATAATAAATATACCTTTAGCAGAAGAGTCTCGGCATGTTTAGTATCTTGTTCTTTGTGTATTTTACAAGTGAAGAGCATAAAAAACTTATTTGTATTTATAAACCTATTACCTTATAGGTATTTCTAAACCAAATGAAACCTATTACCTTTTTTTTGTGGGGGGTGGCTTGTTGGTTTTTTTTTTTCTAAGCACTGGGAACAAACACTTTTATTATAATCTTTTTGTTTATCATCAACAAAATACCTGTACTCTGGCACTTGTACATTTTACAGCATGACATTTCCTTCTAGTCTTTGGAAGCCACCAGACAGTGTATGCTGGTAGATTTTAACCAATTCACCTATTTCAGTTTATCCATACCTCAATCACTGTGACCAAGTAACTGAAGAGAAGCTAAATTATTTCAACTCTTTCTGTAAAAATGAACAGTTTTTATTTCAAAGCTCCAGGCTCGCAAGACAGCTGTTAACTTACCATGACTTCCTTCAGCAGTAGCTAAATTGGATGCATGTTAACCAGGGAAAAATCTGCAAAAAGGAAAGAAAAATGCTGCTGGGGCAATTTCTTTACATGAAAAGCTACACCCCTCTTTCAAATAATGCTTCTATTGGTGTGAATCCTGGTTAGCATCCTTCATGTATGTAATTCTGCACCAATCAATACATAGTCACAAAGACCATATTATTCCCTAAGCAGCTCTCTAAATTGTGAAGACAGAACACAGCTGTACTGTGCCTGTATCTCTGCTATGGGCAAACACTCCTGCAGACAGGTAGCCTGTTCTCTCGTAGTGGTGTTTCAGTGATGGTTTGTCAGTTTTATCTACTGATAAATCTTAAAGAAAAACGGAACAGGAAATAAATTGTCTTCCATATTTCTTAAATGCAATGGATCCATGCCTTTCAATAATGATGGGTGGAGGGAATAAATCAAACTACTGAAATATCTGAGAAGGGAGAGAGAAAAAGACATGCATTTATTTACTTCAAAAGCAGATATGGAACAGAGCTTCTGTACCAACAGAAATTTCAAACCCCATAGTAGAATTCAATATTAAAAGAATTCCTGTCATATGTGGGGCTTATAAAACAGTGTCCATATTTCATGTGGAAAAAAAATAAGATGCAGATCTACGTAGAGGTGGGGGAGGTGGCTTGTCAACAGATAGATCTTCATTTTAAAAGATAATATGAATAATGATTTAAAGAGTAAAGGAAAACAATTATGTGTCATATAAAGATAACATTCAATAGATAAAATTAAATGGGGTACTGTTTCTTACGTGCTTTATATAAATACATCATTTGAGTGTCTTGACTCATCAATTACATTGTTATTTTTAGATATATCACATTATTTTTTTCATCTCAATATAAATCCATGTTGTTTGAATACTCACTGTAATGTAAACAGAGCACTGATGGTTATAAAAATATTTGAGTGATAATTTTTATTATATAAAACTTACATGCTTCTAATGATAGAAAATGACAATATGAACATTAGCAACCAATCATGTTGAAACAGATGCTAAGCCACTGAGAACATTTTTCAGACAAACTAAAGACATAGTGGCTGCTCTTGGATTTTAAAGATACATCTCAGCTGTGTAAGTTTTACCCAGTTAATTAGAATCAGTAGCAGTCTGAGCTGACAGCTACAATTACTTTGTTTCCTGCCAAATAAATGGGAAAGCAGAACAGAAAAAAAAAAAAAAAAAGCATTTACAAATTCGTTTTCCTTTAAGTACTCCTACCTAACTTTACTTTGACTGAAGCTAAGGTTTAATCACAAATGTCTAATCTGTTCAAGTATTCTGGCATCGATCTGTGTATTATCTTTACATATCAGTGTCAAACAGGCATACAGGATTTTCTGGGTGGCTGAAAAGAGCTTGGTACTAAATACAGTTG
Organism: Corythornis vintsioides; assembly: GCA_025447755.1. NCBI lineage: Eukaryota > Metazoa > Chordata > Aves > Coraciiformes > Alcedinidae > Corythornis > Corythornis vintsioides. The sequence continues at coordinate 30,539 of JAOEGS010001327.1, read as the reverse complement.
GTCTCTTTTCAGTGCATGCAAGAGTATAGCGTGTATTTCTAAATAAGTATTCTAAAAAATATTTCTTTGTAAGTATAAGGGGCAATGGTACTGACATGCTTAGTAGATTTTTCAGATGTATATATTTAAAATGCAAATGTGTGTATATCTGAACTCCAAGATCTATGTCTATAAAAAAAACCTCTTTAAATGTTCAAACTCATAATTATATTTTTCAAAAGATTCTTGGGGATTCTTTCACTTAGATCACCTTTCTTTTTTTTACTTTATTAAATTCTCTATAAATCATCATATATTGCCAGCTTCTCTATCTGAAGTTCATTAACGTATCAGAAGACAATTTATCAGCACATCTCATATATTGCTTCTCATGCATCAATTTGTCATTTCTCTGCTTTCATTCTCCTTTGTATGAACTAAGAAAATCTTATTTCAAATTTCTATTGAGACAGTACATATAAATTTAAACTATTTAAAGTCATCTAGAGGCTTAAACTAGCAAAATTTACATATGCTGTTTACATGTAACTAGCAGTGCTCCCCAGTTTTATCCAACATCTTAATCACTGACATGCATGAGGAGTTACAGTGCACCCTCAGTGAGTTTGCTGATAGTACAAAACTGTGAGGAGTGGCTGATACACTGTGAGGCTGTGCTGCCATCCAGCAACATCTGGACAGACTGGTGAGCTGAGCAAAGAGAAACCTAATAAAGTTCAAGAAGGGCAAGTGTAGAGTACTACACCTGGAGAGGAATAACACCATGAACCAGTACAGGTTAAGGGTATACCAGCTGGAAAGTAACTCCATGGATAAGGACCTTGGAGTCCTGGTGGACATTAAGTTAACCATGGAATAGCAATGTGCACTTATGGCCATGAAGATAAATGGTACCACGGAGTGAATAAAGAATAGTATGGCCAGCAAGTATGGCCATCTCTGTCGAGAAGAAAGCCTATAGAAAGAGTGATGAGCTGGCCAAACAAGTAGCCTTGAACACTTGTTGAAGATTACCAAATTTAAGCAAAACTGGGGGAAAAGGTAATTCTGTCAGGGAGAGATCATAACAACTGACTCATGGACCACCTACTCCAATTATAACTCCTCAAAAGACTAAGGAAATTAATACCTGAATAATTTGACAGAGCATGCATGGTGTTTTACATAGAGAGCAAGGATGCTTTAACCAATCATAGAGGTAAATAGCAATGCATATGTATTAGAATTATTCATATAATTTGAACTTTGTATATAAATAACTGGTCTTTTAGGATGTTGACATGCTGACATGCATTTTGACTAGACACCCATGTTTGTACTCCCATAAGAATAAAGAAAATACCTCCATATGTGTGATTGGTAGCTGCATATTGGGTCATGGACCTGGTTTTGGGAAGACACCAGTATATAAGTGAAAAGTGTAGCTTTGTTCAGTAAGGAGTAATATGTGCAGGGGAAGAAATAGTCACTTCTAGAACACAGATCATCTGACCTATTTTAGACATCTATGTAAGATAATACAAATTATGCCCTAGAAGTATCTATTTCCATTCTCTGAAATCTTCAAAAGATTTAACACTTGCAGATATTTACACTGAAAATGTTTAAGTTTGTACAGAGGAATCTTAGCCAAACTGCTGTCAATGAGAGGAGCAAATGAAAAGTATTTCTCTATAAACATGGATGAAAACAACCATATTCATCCCCACTCTGCTACTGTGGCCATAATAATAGTGGAACTTCAAGTTGAAGTATTCTCTTTAATTCATACATCTCCTACTTTTTATATGCCACTGTTGCTAGATCCTTGTTTTTGAACCTGTGTCTGATTTATCAGTAGCATTCTGCAAAGATTTTTTTTTTCTATTAATTGCTGTTAATGAACCCTTAAATGGTGGATACAATCAGCTCCTGACATCTCAATGACCTCCTGAAAAAGCAAATGCCAAAGAATGATTATACTAAAAATAAGTCTCTTTGTCCTTTAGTTTCACTTTATCTCCTTACTTGATACTTTTGAGATAGAGTTAAAAAGAAGACAGTAGTAATTTCTTCCTAATCTTCTCACCCCAATCAAATCCCCTAATTCTGAATTGATTATCCTGGTTCTTTTCAAGCCCTCTTTGTTTCTATAGAAGTACTACTATATCTTTAATCACTTTCTTAACACCTATCTGGACTCTAAATCTCATTTTTGTCTTTCTCAGGCAGCTGTCAGAGAAGGCTCTGGGATACAAACACATACAGAAATACAAGTAACAGTTTCTTACATGGTGTTTCTCAGATAACCAGGGAGCCTGTGCACATACTTTTTCATTCCTTGAATTTAAAACCCAAGATATTCTTGTACCAGTTTATAATGCAAACTATTTTCTAAATTACACAAAAATATGAGATAGGACTTGTGAAAGTTTCAAATGACAAAGATTCAAAAAGAGATTACAAATTTATAATCTCTTGTTAATATAATTTAGTCATGGAAACAAAGTGGCAGTCTGACAAAACAAATATTTTTCAACTCCAGGGGAGCACTGTGAGAAAATATTGCAAAGTGTATGATAGAAAATACAGGCCTAACAGTCACAGAACTAAGAAGTATAAAGAACAGAATAACTTTTTAAAAAATTAATTGTATAAATATTTTTTAAAAGGTAGAAAATTTGTTTGATTTAGGGAATGTGCCTAAGTGGGAGAAGGAAGACTGGAAGAGGAAAGATACAAGAGGAGATTAGGGATATTGTAGTCTGGCAAAAGTGTTAGAGAAAATTAATTCACACAAAGCTCATATACATTTTTTTTTTTCCTGACTCCTATGAAGTTTATCTAAGAGACAGACATTCTTTCTGTCCTCTCTCCTCCCCACCAAAGAAATGCACAATGATCAAATTAGACCTTTTAATCCTGTATATCAAGTTGGATGCCAGGGAAAAAAACATTAAAGATAAACTTTTCCTGGACAAAAATTTAGCTATCTACTTGTAAAGTTTTGCCATTGGTCAGAAAAGAAGGACACGTGGCTTAACACAGCTGAATGAGCTTTAAAGTAAAACCATTATCTTAAAATAAAACCATCACCCAAACTCTTGAACAATTTCCTACATATTTTTCATAGAGCGCTGACAGAGTATTTTGGCCAAAGTATCATAACTGTTGATACCAACTTGGTTACATGAAGCATAAACGATAGTCACATTTTCTTGAAAAAATTGCAGCAATTTCAAATCAAAGAAAAAAGAAGATACTCAGCATTCTATCTGAAAGCTTCTTGTAGATTCTGCAGGACCACAGGAAAAAGAAATGGAACTGGAAAAAAAAAAATTAAGAATATAGATGAGCCAAGTTCACTAAAACAATCATTCTCTTTGCATCAAGGGTTTTAAAATGTTTTATTGACAAATTTTGTAGCACCAGCATGACATCAAGTGTCTACTCAAGCCAATTACTCCACCCCTGTTGGAAACAATCATTGTGATATCTCCTTAACAAGCTACTCCTACTGTGTAAACATAATTATGTTACCAACAACTGGCTCTATTTTAAATTCAGTTTTTTCATGTCTTAATTTCAAGTCCTTTGTACTTTCCTCAAGAGTCTCTCTGGATATAAACATAGAATCCTTCAAACTCATGAAATAAATCTCTGTTTCATCTAATACCTTTCAATTTAGGAAATCAGAAATACAGATGTCTTTGGATTTAACAAGTTTATTAAACTTCGTAATAACTGGAAAAATTTGGCTTAGCTACACACTAACTAGAGAGAAAGAATTTCATCTAATACCTTGAAAGATCTTGGTGTGTAAGACAGATTATTAATAATTGGAAGAAATTTCTGTTCAATATAGTGAGAACAATCATTCACTGCAACAACCTCCCCAATGACATGCTAGAGTGCCCACTAGCTGGAGGATCTAGTCTCCCTTTCCCATGAAAAGCTGGACCAGATTATCTCTTTCAAGGGTCCTTCCAACCTAGTCTATGATTCTATATTGTAGCCAAATAACAGCTGTAGCTTCTGATAAACTTGTATTAAGGTTTATTAATGTCCTATATGAATTTATTGAAGGCTTAAACTCTCCTGCAATCCTTTTGTTCTTTCCTTTTTCCTTAGTCTAATATACTTGAAAAGATTGTCCATTCTGAAGATGCCTTGCAAAACATACCTACAGGAGTTTTGTCTAAACCTTGTCTGGGCAACTTTTCTACTCTGCTTGCATGTCAACTAATATCTTTATTCAAATACCCATATGACACCAAGCTGTCAAGTTCTGCCAAGAGTTCCTCTAAGTTATGTTGTCATGTTGTTATTTAAAAGCTCTGACTGACTCTTGGAAAGATTTTTTATCTGCTATGAAGCCCACAGTAAGCAGATCTGTGCTAATTCCTAGAAAAGCAGGTCTTAAGGAAGCTACTCATGTAGAAGAACTAGGCTGCCCTTCAGAGTCTGATGATCATGCAAACACCTTCAGGGACTTTTCTAACAAGACAGTCACCTTGCCTTGTTTGAGCTTTGGGGTTTCAGAGCTGGACTTGATGAGAAATGACAGCTCTTAGTAATGTCAGTATCTGGTACTAATAAACTTCTTTCAAATGACAGACAGAAAGCCTGCTGCATTTAATCTGTGATTTTTTTGGTCCTAGATACATATTTTGGTCCTCAATATACATTTTTTTAAGTATTTGTCCTCTAAATATGAACACATTCTTTTTTCCTCAAATCACTTATTCATATTCAAAGCAGTTTTGGAGCAAAATAAGCACAAGTGTTGTAGGCATTATCAGGATTAAATTAATCAGTGTTACTGTACTAACAATTTAGGAATCTCCAGAAGCAACATAAACACTTGAGTCTGTTTTCACTGAAAGTCCCAGTAAAATGTGTGAGTTTTAACAGGATTTGTTGTCCTAATATTTTTAATACTTTATTTTTTACTTTTTAAAATAGTTGTTTTTAGTGAAACACTGCAAATTTAAGCATCTATAATATTCAGGCCATTATCTCTTCAAAGATTTCAAATTACTACTAGCAGCCCAGTATTAAAAGTAACTGGCCAAGTGCTTAGATTGAAGTAGTTTGACTTTTTCTAGTAATATTCCCTTTGTATGTCCAGCTTTGGTATCTCTGTCAATTAATTTCCTTTCTCACTGAAGGACCAAGAGGATGTTAGTTTTTGCTTTTCTTTGTTCAGAATATTTTTGACCTTTCATTTTTAAGACAAACCAGTGAATGAGATGTAAGCTTTGAAAGTATATTTGATTGTCATGATGCACAGGTAAGAAATTATGCCCCTATTTCAGTCTTAGACTTAAAATAAAGTACATAATTAATATCAAGTCATTGGCTGTAGAAAAATGTCAGAGAATGGAAACATGGGGCACTAAGCTAAAGCATTTCATACACATTATTTCAAATAGTATTTAATAAATAGCTATAAACATTAAAAAAAACCAAACCTTAAGGATTGTAAATATCATTTCTTAATAAAGGACAGATATAACCAATTAGGAAACCTGTTCTTATTGTTGTCATACACATGTTCCAGTTTCCATAATTTATTTTACAAAGTTTTCAGTCTTTTTCTTTAAACTAAGGCTAGTATTATGTGAGTGGCAGAGAGAGAGCATGAGCAAGAACAAGAAGACAGCAAGAGCATATGTGCACACAAAAACTGCTGAACATAATTTCCCATAGGCTTGAGCTAGAATGATGCAAAAAACTGCACAACAAAAAACTTTAGCACTTAAGAATCTCTATTGGGGTTCCTTCTAATAATTATTCAACATGCTTGCTAATACTGAGATCACTGCTGAAATGAAATCTTTTCCAAGTACAGGAACAAAGGAATTGTAAAGCAGCTTTCAGCATAAAGGTAAAGAGAGAGGTTTTTCTCTCCAAATCCCAAGATAATTTGCATCTTTATTTTCTTTTGGCACAGAAAACACTGAGAAAGAGAATGTAATCAAAGTACCAAACAGGATGTTTGGCTACCTTCCTTTTTAACAGAGGTAGGATCTTTTCTGTTAGACAAGAGGAAGAAATCATAGGCTTAAGTTGGAAAGGACCTTAAAGACCACCTAGTTCCAACCCTCCTGCCACAGGCAGCGACACCTCCCACTAGACTAGGTTGCTCAGAGTCAGAGAAGTTGTGACAATAGGGAAAAAATAAGTTGCTGAGGCAATCACATTGAATGCTAAGTATTTTGGAAACACCAGAATTACTTTTATTTGTTTTAATGAGAAAATATCCAAAAGTTGAAACAAAAATCTGTTAATCCATTATCACCCAGCAATTTCAGGCTTATTTTAGGTTTATTTTTTGAGGGTTAGATCCTTCCTTGCCTGATGGAAATTCATATAGTTCCATTGACATAGCTGTAACCAGCTAAATTTCATGAGCTGTATGTAGCCTAGTTAGCAGGAAACAACTTTTATAACTGTAATGCCTGCCATGATGATAACAAATTACTTTAAAATCCATTTCTGGTCCTAGTGACATACATAGAACTTGATATTGCAGATTAAAAGCATGTTGTAAAACAACTACATAAAATAATGTAATTGTACTTGATTAATTGATGCAATCCTTCGTTGTGAATCTGGCCACCAAGAGTGCTTATACTGTTGTTTAGTCACCTTTAGGCAAATTAAGAGCTTCAGGAACAGCATAATACAGGATAAGACCCTTTAATCAACCTACATTTTCCTACATATTTACATTTTCCTTTTGTTACTGGCATACTGGTAGCATCATTTATGGCTACTTGTTATGTCATCTGGTTTTAGCTCCAGCAAACCTTGGCCTTAGGTATCGCATCCCTAAGTGCTCAGGGAATGCTCTCATAGCATCTTCCTTTGGCACCTATTTTTGTTTCCTCTTCCTGTATTGCCCTCCTTTTGCATTAAGAAGCTATAGCTGTCTAGTTTATGTCAGCAATAGTCTGGTTTTGAGCAGGAGGTTGGACTAGAACCTTAAAGATCTCTTCCAACGAATATTTCAATGAATCTATGAATACCTAATTTCACTAAGTACTGATTTCTAAATTTATATTAAATATTACATTTAAAATATTATATATAAGTTGGGGTTTAGTGTAATTTACTCAACATACAGTTTTCGAAGACACAGGATACCACTTCCACCTAGTAATCAATGGTTTTTAGCTGAGAAAAAAAAATAATATTTGGACAAAAATTTTGGTGCTTACACTGACCTACATATGCTTACTCTGTCACTTTTATATGAAAGGATTTTGTTTGAAGAACTGTTACTGTGCTGGTTGTTACTATCAAAAGAAAGAGAGGATAACTATTTCAGGCCCTAGATGTTGATTATATTCTGGTATCATCTGATGATGCATATAGATTTTTTAGGTTATAAAGACAGGCAAAAATAAATGTTTTATATTTTCCATACATGGGTTAAATTTCCTTCACCTTTACATTTCATCACAATAATTTACACATGTTCAAAGTGTATGCAATTTGTTACCAAACTGGACTAGTTTCATTTAACACCCTACATATGTGCAAATTAATACATGAAGTGAAAACCAGTGGAGAATTAGAATATAAGACAGAAAATGATCTTATTAAAATTTCATAAAAGAATGGAAGTTCATCTGAAGCAATTCTAAAGAGTACTAATAAGTACACATAAAGATATTTGAAACTCTTAGTTCTGTCACCTGGCAAGAGGATAGACATTCAGCTTAGCCTAAGGATGCAAACTAGATAGGAGTTATTCCCAGATGAGCATCCAGTAATAGCTGTTCCTAGCAGTCTCAGACTCTGTACCACTGGGATGTCCTAGGCAAACTAGGCATCAAAAATGAAGTATCATGGAACTTATGTGCCCATGTTTCCTTGTGGACTTTGCCTCCAGACCTGAAGAAATTAAATCCTGTCAGACGCAAAACAGTCTGAACCACACAGGGAATTTATTTTTACTTAATTTAATGCATTGTCAACTAACTTCTTATCACTGATTCAGTTACTGGGAAAAATAAAACATTCCTAATTAAACAAATACTTACAGAAACATCTTTCTTCCCACTTCCTTGGGCTCAGCTCAAGCCAAACTCCTACCATTTCCAAACTGCAAAACTCAACTTCCTTTTTTTCACCATGGGTCATGTTCTATCCATCCCAGTTCCCTCAGTGATGTGATAGGCAGTGAAGGAGAATGGCATCAAGTGTGTAATGTTTCTTTCTGCAACACATTTCCTGGGCCAGGAAAATGAGGTACACAATCAATGAATGGAGATAACAGCAAGAAGTTTCCATTAAAGGAACATACAGTCACCAGTATTTGTAGGAAATAAGGAAGTTTTCTTCTGGGAAGAATAAATTTGCACAAGGCTTCACTCTTGTTTTTTTTTCTTTTTTTTTCCCCTTCTTTAAGGTATTAATGAAAAGGTAAAGTCCCTAGAAAAAAGATATCCAAATTTGCTGCAAGCACAGTATGAGCCCCAGCACACAGATTCCAAAGTAATGGTGATAAAGGACTTAAAACTTAAATCTATAGGAAAAGTCTGTAGGATGCTGAAACAGAACTAAAAGGCTATCTTTCAACTAGATTGACATAAAGAAATTTCAGCCTCAGAAGAAGTGAAGTTCTTTCCAGAAAGGTAAAGAATGTTTTACAGAAGTCTACACATTGTAAAATGAAACAGAATTGCTGGTGTATGTAATCATCAGGCAAGAAGGAAGCTACACAGCCATTAAATTAATTTATTTCCACACTAACAGGAGTTACTTTATGCTCTAATATGAAACACCTAATTTGAATACCTAAATTAAGAAACTAAGTTTCTATGTACAAACACAGAAGCTTCCTGGACTATTAACACCTAAGCTTTCATTTTTATTGCACTCCCATGCAAAGAAAACATAAGGCTGTACTTTTGACCCTACTTCTGCTTGCACTTGACATCACTTTATTCATTCTTACAAATGAAATTAAATTGGCATCTAGTGGCAACACCCTGACAACAACAACCTGCAGGAATTTTTACTATTGATTTCTTCATTGCCAGGATTTCACTCATTCATGGCAGAATAACGTGAAAAAATTCAGGAGTTGCTTCCACATCAGGAGTATCAGCCTACAAAGAAGAATACAAGATTGTGCTGATATATCCATGCTCACTCAGGTTCCAAATGTGATAGGTGAAAATTATTGCCTTGTTCTGCCCTGGGCAACTTACTCTGCTTTATCAGCTAAGCAACTAGCCTAAGAAAACATTGATCTTCTAAAGCTATAGTGCTTTCGAGATACAGACAAGTACATAGAACTGCATTGTGCCATGTCAAGACTTGCCAGCAAATGAATTATGGGAAAACATAGTCTTATAGGATAAATTATCTGATTTGAACAAAAATATAAATAAGAACTGATTGATTGAACACATACCAGAATTGACTGAGTAAAAAAAAAAAAAAAATGGAAAGATTACAACAACTAATATTTCAGCTATGTATGTATGTATACAAACTAATGGTTGCAGCTGAGTGGCAATGGACAGGAAGAATTTTAAATCTCACTGCTATTTTCCTGTCATTTATCATTAATTGCATGCTGTATGGGACTGAGCCAGGAGAAAGACTGTACAGTCTAATTTTACTGCAAATGAAACAAATTTTGAATGGCTATTTTTACTTAGTTGTATTTAAAAAAAAAAAAGTGAGATGTTGCCTGTGTGTTGAGCACACAGAAGATCTATTCTATAGGAGACTGGAAGTGAAGAGATGAAATTAAGTGTTTGCTTTTAAAAATCTCAAACCTATAGGCTATTCAGTTAAAAGTTTGTTACAGATCAGGTTGTTGATTCAGATTCATTATCTTCTTAGATGCTGCAGAACAGCTAAAATAATCTAGATTTTTTTCCTTTACAAATAAAGATATAAAGCTTTTCCATTTTCTTGTACAGGTGATAACATCTCTTCTCACTGGAAGAAAAATTACTATAGTGGACAAAGTCAGGAAGATAAAGCTTTTTGATTGGGTGCTGAAGTGAGAAAAGCAGAAAAAAATCAATAAACAGAATGCATACAGGTTAGCATTTAATATACTGAAAGCTGGAAACAACTAAACTAATTAAGCATGGCATTTTTTTTTACAATATTAAGTTCAAATTGTCTCATTTTATGTATCTTACTTTAGGTTGTCATCTGCTATTCAGCTTATAGCCATAGTGTAGTAGCGTGCCTTCTCTCACTTTGTGTCATTCCATGTTCATAAACATGAATCTGGCTGGTTAATACCATATTATAGAGTAGCTGAGGTTAGAAAATTTATCTGGAGGGCTCTAGACAACCTCTGGTTTAAAGCAGGGTAAGCTTTGGACTGCTGAGGCTGTCAGATCAAGTTATTCAGGGCTTTATCCACCTGGGCTGTTAAAACCACCCAAGGATGAAGCTGCACAATTTCACTACAATTAACATTACTCATGATCTCATGGACAAGAGCTTTTCCTTATATCAAGTCAGAACTTCTTTCAACTCAGGTCCATTATCTCATCCACCCACCAGGGACCAGTTATATTTGGAAGCTGCTGTTAGAGCCCAATGCAGCCTTCTCTTGTCCAAGGTGAAGACCTAATCTCCCTCAGCGTGTCATCATATGGAATGAGCTTCAACCCATTGCTGACCATCTGAGTGGCTATCCACTGAACTTGCTCGAGCTTATCGATGTCTTTATCATACAGGACCCAATATTGTAGATGTGGTCTACTGACTAGAGAGGGATAATAACTTCCTTTGAGGTGCTGACTATGCTTCTGCACCTACATGCACAAAATGGTTTGTCTGACCCAGCAGAACTCTGCTAGGAAGTTATGGTCAAATTATTTCTCCTTTTCCAGTGTCAGAAAGGAATTATACAGTGTATTTGTGATGGATTCTTTTCCTTTTCCAGTGGCTATATGGCATATCTGTGCCACATCAAAGTGGTGTCATAGCACAGTTAATGATTAATAAACACACAGAGAATTAGACTTGCTGTTAAATCGGCTAATGACTTTCATTACTACCTTGAGTCCATAATTATTGTATTTATTTCCACAGAATCACAGAATGTTAGGGGTTGGAAGGGACCTAGAAGATCATCTACTCCAACCCCCCTGCCAGAGCAGGATCACCTAGACCAAGTCAAACAGGAACACATCCAGGTGGGTCTTGAGTGTCTCCAGAGAAGGAGACTCCACAACCTCTCTGGGCAACCCATTCCAGAGCTCTGTTACCCTCACTGGGAAAAAGCTTTTCCTTGTGTTTACCCTAAACCTCTTGTGCTCCAGCTTGCTCCCATTGCCTCTTGTCCTGTCATTGGATGACATTAAGAAGAGTCTGGCTCCATCCTCCCTACACTCACCCTTAGCATATTGATAGACATTGATGAGGTCCCCCCTCAGTCTCCTCCAGGCTAAAGAGCCCCAGCTCTCTCAGCCTCTCCTCATGAGGGAGATGCTACACTTCCTTCAGCATCTTGGTAGCCCTGTCATGCCAGCAAAACTTTTTCTACAATTTTTTTGGTTTTTTTGAATCATACAACTGGAGACCATTTCAGGTGTTTCAATTTATATATTATCCAATATAATTCTGGAACAACATCTGCCTCCTGCTTATAACAATTTATATTCACTAGTTCATTTCCTGTCTTCTAGGCTCTGCGTCATACTACATCAGAAGCAGCTACTTTGGACGCTGGGCACCTTTCTAGTTGTCTACTTTTTTTTTTTTTCCATTAAAAGAAAAAAAGCAAAACCAACCAAAAGAACAACAACGACAAAAAATAACCACCTACATAGAACAATTTGAAAACTCTAATAGGATCCTCAAAGCCCTAGAAAGCATTGCAAATGGGTTTTTATATTATATTCTGTTAGCAGACTATGAATGACCATAAGTTATATCTGACCTGGGTTTGTACAGAGCATAATGTCATGCTTAACATTTACATCTAGGTTCAATGTTAAGAGAGTAAATGAAAAATAAAACTGTTTTAGATGGCCATTTCATTTCACTTGGTTATTACTGCCATCTAGTGATAAATTCTATAATCTTCACAACTTTCCTTTTAGAAATGATAATGCATTAGATGTGTCTGGAAAGTATGCAGACATACTCTAAAATCTACGCTTCATTTACTTTGTAATGTAATGCCCCATTCTAGTATGCAATTATGCATAACTGGTAAACATATTAAAAATCTATATGTTTTAAAACTTAGTATTTTTTTCCATCTTTCCTTTAAGCATCCTATAAGACCCAGATAGTTGCCTAAGAAGAAAACTGTTGAGCCATAGTAGTACTTTATAATGTATTCAGCTTCTTCTCCTCTTGCAAATTTTTCTTGAACAAGGTCATATTATTTGTCTGCAATGGTTGTTAGTAAATTATTAATAGTTATTTATATTCATATAAGTTATGAAAATAATTAAGGTTATGTATATGGAGTTAACATCTTTCTTTTCTCAGTGAACAGAAAGTGTTTGTTTGAAAGTAATTACTTCCCTAATCCCCTACCTATCTAACATGAGAGCACAAACAGAAGAATGAGAATTGTCTCTTGGGATATTACTGGAAGCTGAATTTCAAATGAGTCATACAATCTAAACAATGAAGGTATATTGGCTTCATTGAAACATTCATTATTTGCCCATAATTTGTCTTTAAATCAAGATTAATCTTTCTATATAATTAACTAGAGCTCAAAATGACAATTTAATTCATATGAAAAAAAATGTTTTTTTCTAATCATCTAGTTTTACTTCCTAAGCAGCAAACTATTCAGTGATTTTCATAATGCTCCTGAGATTAAAACAACATGCATTGAACATAGAGATACAAACCCAATAAACAAAACCCAACATCTATGAATCTCAGACTTGTCATGACCACTTCAACAATAATAAAATTTGGCTTCAATTGTTACTTGAACTGCATATGAAAAACCTTCCCACACAATTCTACACAGGACGATTCACCATAGCTTATCACCAGTGCCAAATCACAGACCAAGTACTAAGGATTCACTCACAGTGAGTTCTATTAACTTTTTCTTTGCACGTTGATCTTTATGTTTCACCAAGTACTGCTACAGGCCTGTAGAGAAGGTTTTTTAATAGTCATTGGTATCTCCCCTAACTCTCACAGGGGAAAAAACAAACAAACATAAAAAAAACAAACAACAAAAAAACCCAACCCACAACTTTCTACAAATCTTTCTTAGCTCATCTGAACAAACTCTATGCAGTCTGCTTCAAAGTCTGTGATACCTGAATAAGGCCTCATATTCACTTTCTTGAAGAACCTGTTCCCATAAACATTAAAGTGTTTAGCCTACATATGTTAAGCATACAGTCTGTGAAATGTTGACATTCTTTAAGTAATGCTTGGGTCCTTTATTTTAGCAGAAACTGACTACCATTGCCATTGTGATGTGATTAATATTCTGTTTGAATATTTCCAAATACCAAATGTCTTCCTGTATTTTCCAACTCTCAATGTTAAAACAAATATGTACATTTAATTCTGAGTTTGGACTTAACCCTGTACAAAAATAAAACCTGATACTTTAGCGCAAAGGTAATCCTATTAACACATATACAATCAACCCGAGTTCTAGCTCAATTAATTCTAACCAGCTCCAAAATCCCAGGCAGCTTGATTCTTAGATTTTCAGCTTATTTTGATCCTGGATAAATCTCATTGTAAGAATAAAATCAGTCAAATGCACCTCTAAAATTATTAACTATGGAAGTTGTAAATTTCCATATATATATATATATAATACAGTATACTATACAGTAAATTTCCATTCTTCCTGTAATCTCATCAGATTTAGATTCAGGCATACATAATGTGTATTTCCAACCACTCAAGTAAACTGGAAGAAAATGCTGCATCTGAAGCCAGAGACATTTTGGCATTGTTAAACATAGATTATGTTGTTGAACCCATCTATGACTTATTGTATTCACTGGATCTTTGTCAAAGTAACTAAATTGGTGGACTACTAGCAATTCTAAATTACACTATATTGTGTGCCACTGAGTTAAGTATCATATCTAAAGAAAGAGATGGCTTCAAGTGAAAGAAAAGCATGTATTTTAAATTATTCTTTTAAGAAGTCATCTGCTAGAATAGGAAATCAAAGTAAGGATAGAAAGTGGAAATGATGCTCATACTGAGAATTTTTATTGTCAAATTTTGTAACTTGACAGAGCTAACAAAGGGGATCAGAGAGGTGCTTTTAAATCAGTGTTATCCAGAACTGGTCCAGGAAAAGAGAACATTCTGTCTTTAACGTAGTCATTGTCTCTATTTAATTTCAAGTCAGTTTTTTATTATCATTTTGTAAAAAAATAGCATGAGATTAAGTTAGATACTAGGTTTTGAATTAATCTACTAGTTTGGCACTACCAAAAGAGGGGGATCTTGCTCCTCCTGCTTATGACTATATACAATGTTCTTTCACATTCCACTTCTGGTTCTCCCACACCTCATACCCTGAATTGCGTCAATTAAATTTGTTGAACCAGAAGAAAACTAACTTAATAAACTAAGGACAGTAAATAGCTTGTCTGTGATTTAAAGACTTGAATCAATTTATCACACAGTTACATCAAATCAATGTCAAGTTTCAAAATAGTGTAATCTTATTAACTATTTGCTGTAATAAAGGCAAATCTATTATAACTGATTCCCTATAAAAGTAGTATATCAAAAGTTATAAAACCACCTATGAGAGTATAGAATATAGCAATATACCCACTACAATAACAGTATTTATAATTGACAGTATAGAATTTATCAATAATATGCCCACTACAATAAAAGCATTTATAATATATATATACTTTTTGTTATTAATCTTTTTTTTTTTTAAGCTATTGCAAAAATAGGAAGGATTAAATGCTGTGACCTTTCTGTTTTGAAGTAATTTTGTGTTCAAAAATAAAAGAGCAAGTCACCTTTGCTTTTTTCATTTTGCCAAATGTATTACTCAGGAAAAATTTTGAGCTGGTAGCATTAGAGATGCAGTTTGACGATCAGCTACAAGGTTCAGGACATGGAGCAATCAGCTATTGAATTAGCCCACCAAAAAACATGAGATCCACAGCAGCTATCTCTAGGTCAAATCACAGTTTTACTCTTCTTCAGCTCTTTACAAGTCCTAACTAGTCTGTTGAAAATGTTTAGGCTAACTCAGGTGTAACCGTTGTGATGGAACAATTAAAAATGCACTCCTTTTCTCCTACAGATACAGTTCATTGTTAACAGCCCTATCACATAAAATGGATCAGTTAACACCACTCCCACAAAGATCGACTTTGAAGTGGAACAGATGTAAGGATGTCCATAGGTGCAGTTTCCTGCTCAAAGCAGGGTGAGATTTCAGACCACATTAAATTCCTTGGGACTTTATCCATCTAGGTACAGCAAACCTCCAAGGATAAAGATTGACCAATTTCTCTGGGCAGCCTGTCTCAGTGTTAATGCAAGTCTGCCCCAAAATAGGATAGCTAAACTATATCCTTAATATATATGATTAGACACTATTGAGCAGTAACAACAATAAAAGACTATGTTGAATTTTGATGTATGAAAATCTAATTCCTGATAAAAGCAAAAATGAAATTGATCACCTGATATACAATCAGCAAAACAACTTTTTCCTCTCTTACAGTAGTTATGAGGGATACCAAAAGACAAAGCATCTTCTTGTAAATAATCTTTGAAATACTGATCACTACTTTGCCTTTATTCCTCAGAGCCATATTACACAAAAAAAACCTCTGTTTTTTTTTTTTTCCTCATTTTTTCTCTGACCTACTCCTTGATGAAAGGCAAAATGAGAAATTCTGGACAGCTGCCAGTTCAGGTAACATTCATATGGAAGTTTTCTCTTAAAATTGAGATGACTGTACATCTAAATAAATCAAGCTGAAAACAGGTCTATATTATCTAATTAAGTAATGCCATCTAGCAGACTTTGTCTGAAAAAAATATAATTATAAAATTAACTGGTAGGATCAAAATTGGTTTGCTCTTAGAATACTTGACTGATGAAATAACTACCTTTGTATGTAGTTACACACAAATGCTCCTCCTCAATATTGGAAACTAGGTTAAGGCCCAAATAAAAGTCAAGACCAAAGCACTCAGAGAATATCTATATTTAAATATTTTTCCATATAAATAACTGTTTGAAAAGAGCAAATCCTAACTATAGATTATCATCTTCTCTAATTGTCCATGTCACACTCCTGAGCAGTAGCTAAATGAATATGCAGAATTAATCTCTTCTGAATTCATTATTTTACATATTAGAAAATACATTACATAAAAAGTTTGCCAGAAACAGACCTTGGAATGTTTATTTGAATGGAATTAAATACTGAAATCTTTGTGCTCCCAAATGAAAAGTAACATATGGTGAAAAAATGAAAATTATGTTTTATACTGAGAAATTTGAAACTAAATATTAATACTGGTTTGCTTTCCTAATTTTGTAGCTAGCAGTGATCAGATGGAATGCGTGGGGCTTTTTTGCTCTAATCCAGCTGCAGAGGAGTTGTTTTGGCTTCCCTCAGCAGCAGAGTGATATAAAATATTTTTATGGGAGAAAAAAAAATCCTAGATAATAGAAACTTATCTAATTCCCAAGGAATAACATAACAAGAACCAATCATGAGAAGCTGAAAAAAATATAAATCAAGGTCCTAAACAAGGTGATGGGGGAGAAAGGGAGGGGGGAGTAGTGATTACCAAGAAAAACAAGGATTCCATCTTTTAATACTTCAGTCAAAATTAGGTAAGCTTCTGGAAGACAAACTGAGGTAAAACAAATTACTAGGCACAAGAGCAGAAGTGACTGAGTAAAAATTAACAGCCTGTTAAACTATCACCTCAGATCTTCTAAATCTTGAATTCCATGAATTCCAGCTCACTTGAAATGTTGTTTTAAAAAAAAAAAAATAAATAAAATATGAGTTTCAGAGCACCTTCTAGTGTAATTATAACAGAGGAGAGGGAACCAAAACAGACTTAGGACAGATGACAGATCTTAACTCAGGGAGAAAAACAGAATAATCCCAAGACATTTTTCTTTTCTAAGGCTTCACATTTTCTGAGAGTTCATGCTAATAAGAAGATACAAATCTTTTCACTACATTGTCTGATAAAATGCATTTTCTGTTTTGAAATTGGAAGATTAAAATGTTGATATTCCCATTCAAAAGAGTAATTCTAACAGCAATTCTATTTTATGTGTAGCAATTTAATTTTATGTGTAGTCCTACGTTTCATCTGTGTCTTTCTGATTTGAGAAGTGAGAAGCCCTCTTTTTGGAACAAGGGTATAAATAAATGTCTTTTGAGATTATTCATATATTCCTTATGAGAACATTTTCCACTTTCAACTGAAAAGGAAAAAATTCACCACCAAAAAAAAAAAAAAATTGTCAGTGTTATCAAACCTCTGGTTTGTACACATTTTTACAAGCTTCAAAACCTTATTTTTATTGAAGTGTTTCTATATATACATATAACAAGGAAGGAAATTAATTTTCTATGAATAAACTTTAAAAAATAAATTCATTGAAAACATTGGTAAAGAAGTAAGAAATATACACAATATGGAAAGGTCTTTTAACCCTCACAAGGAAACCAACTGAAGAAAAAACAAATATTTTATTCAGTAAACTCTTTTTACTAATTATTATGCCTTAATTTTTTAGTTAAAATAATGTTCTACATTTTTTTCTGATGTTTTTATGATACACAGATCACCCAACATATTTCAGAACTTGACTAAGAGCTAAGATTTGAAGCAATTTTTTCAAGAGAGAATGCTTACTGCACAAAAAAAAAAAAATGTTTTTCTTTTTGCTGTTTATCAGTCTCTCACAAAAATAAGTTGGTGCAAATGGTACAGAGGCTGCTTCGAGATATTCTCAAACCACAGATACTGTGAGACATGGATTACATTTGTTCACAAACTGAAATTGTTTGTTTTCTTTCTCTGTTTTAGGAGCTCACAGAGCTGCTATGAAGGGGAAGAAGACTATGACAATTCAACTAAAGATAGAAAAATAGACCATTGTACAGTCCTGCACTGGGTTAATCTCTGGGGACAGATTAACTACTTATGATCCATCTACTAAATAGAGGAATCCCTTAAAGCAAAAGAAAAACGTTAATCTGTATACTACAGAAGAGACAGGAGACCCTTAAGAAGTTCAGGATCATGAAAAACAGTAAAAATGGATCTGAACAAATCCATGTGGACATCCATAGGTGTAATTAGGCCAAGATTTTGTTATCAGAAAAAAAATTTTTTTTACTTCAGTAGAGACAAATATTTTCCTCATGTTCATCTGTTTCTATCTATCATTAGTATACAACAATTTTCTTTCGCCTACCCTGTATAAAGTGATAAAATTTACACATGTATAGAAGTCAGCTTTCTATCTTGTGAAAAGGGAAAATCACATTACTGTCATTAGAAGTGAGGAAGATATTTAAATGAGAATGTAATTTTCTCTAATTCTTCAGCAAGCCAAGACTGAATCTTGAAAACCAAATTTATTCGTTTTGGACTTTATGCCACTTCAGTTGCCATGCTGATACAAGGAACAGAATATATGTCTAAAAGCTTCAGGAAAGTTGAAATCCTTGAAATACATTTTTCTCATGCAGTTTTTCAATATAATTCTCCTTCTTTAACTTATCTTGGTCTCCTTCAAAGTGATATAAAGTTACTTTTAGCTAGTCTAATATGTCCCTGACAAAATAGAAGATCCAGTCATTTTAACTTGTTTTTTATATTTTATCTTTCTCTCTTTGTACTTGCACACTCTCTGGAATTTACCAGAGACTAAATTCATCAAAATTACAAAACTGTCAACCATCATCAAATTGCCAGATAAGAGTTTTTAGACTTCAAAGCAAGTTCCATCTCCCATGCAGCAGAGAAAAATATACTATAATTCATTGTGGTTTTTTTCGTTAAAATGTTCCCGAAAGAAAATCAGTTGTCTATGAACAACTGATTAAGTCACAGATCTTCAAAGGAGCATGTTTCTCTATATGGGTTCTGCAAAATTATAAACACTTAGTTATAAATAACTTTAAACAAAAGAACTTTAAACAAAAATGCTGACTTTAAAAAATAGTATTGTTCCAGAACATAAAATGTCTTTTAAATTTTTATACACATAATGTATGCTAATAAATTTAAGAAAATGCTTAAATGGCTCTGAAACAGCTACAGAATAAACACAATCACACAAAACATGCTCCGTGGTAATTTTGCTGAGTTATCTGCTAAAAGGCCAAAGCAACTTCTACAGAATTGAACAGGAGCTTCTTTTATCACTGTGAGTGAGCTTTAGGTTAATATTACCAGAAGTTACTAGGAACTTAACTCATTTATACATTTGTCAAATCAGAAAACCATAGAATGGCTAGGGCTGGAAAGGACCGCCATAGGTCATCTAGTCCAGCCCTCCTGCAGTGAGCAGGGTCAACAAGACCAGGCTGCTCAGAGACTTGTCCAACCTCATCTTGAATATCTCCAGGGCTGGAGCCTCAACCACCTACCTGAGTAGCCTATTCCACTGTTGCACCACCCTCAAGGTAAAGAACTTCTTCCTGATATCCAATCTAAATGTCATGCTCCTCAAACTCATCAAGAAAATTCTACATTAAGACTGAGTCAAAAATTGGTTCACTTGGGGGAAGCTGCAGAGGAGACATTTAACATAACAAAAAAAATGTCTGAGTACCTTGGCTTTGGTTGTTTCTTAATAGGTTTGTTTTAAGTCTCAAAAATGTTTATTTCCAATCAGGTTACAGATTGCAAGCTTGTAAGATCCTGCTGTCAAATACATTACAGTTATGTTATTAACAACATGCTGAAAAAAAAATAAATACTGAATTCAATGTAGACTAACTCCATTTGCAGTGGAATATCTCTATGGTGAGAAATGCTGAAAATTAAATTCTATTTTTCTTCAACTTTTTAACAAAGTGTAGTTTTCACATATTATTTAATTCATGTTTTTTCATTGCCATTAACAATGTTCCTAGAATTTTGAAAATAAATAAATAAAAATAAACTGAAATACAAAAGAAAGCAGATAACAGCTATATTTCTACATACAGAAGAACAGACTACATTTCAGAGGGAGCTGTGAGAAATGTTAAGTTGGTTAAGTTGATACTGCAACCTGATCTATACCTAAAGGACAATGTTTCATGAGTTTGAAATATTCTAAATTTTCAGACCAAAACAGGTTGAGTTGTTCAGGAGATTAACTTCGTACCAAATACCTCTCATTGAAGAATTTTGTGTTCTTCATCAACACTCATGAGAAAAAAAGCTGCTACTAAGGCGAACAACTGCTCCATTTATTTTTCTGATAGAGAAGGCAACTTTCCAAATCATTACTTTCAAAATGTTTATTGCCTCTAGACACAAAAATCTTAAGAGGAAAATGATTACTTTTTTCACATCTCAAAGCAGTCAGTGTTACCTTATCTCCAGGTACATTTATGTCTATACTTAGTACAAAGTGCTAAAATTTATATACTTTTGTCATAAACTGGCTGACACATTAACCTCTAAAAAGGTCAAGGTTATTTCCAATATTCACATAAATTATCAAACTGATTTCACACTAATGTTTACCTCAATAATTTACCTCAAGCCACTAAACTTTAGGGAAACAACAGATAAATCTGTTTAAGAATATTGTGCATTACTGTGGGATAACCAACCTGATAATACTTTTTTCCTTAGTAAAAGCTATTTAAATGGCCAACTTTAGTTCCCATTTAGTTAGTACTTGCTAAAATTCTCTGTGTTGAAACCAGAAATGCAATGCTTCATGGCTTATTTTTATTTTAGTATAACAATTATCCCATAACACTACATATCAATTATCCTATAACCATATTTATTCTAAGATCTGAAAATATAGTGAAGACTCAAAAATTACACCCTAGGATGCCCAATTTCTAAAGGAACAGATTTTTTTTTTAAAAAAAGTGTTCTTTAAAAATAAACTAGAAGACTGTTTATCACAACCGCTAAATATTAACAAGCAATCTACAGCAAATATGTTCAAGCTAGTATGCCCTCCACACCTAAACATAACAGTAAAAAAATCTCATGTCCCAAAATATAAATTCTAATCATAGCAAATGGAATATGTGTTTGACTGTTTTTCAGCAGGTTGCTACAAGTAGAAAAAAGACTGTTAAATATATCAAGTAAATCTGAATTTTATTTTTAGTCCACGTGTTTAATCTTGTGGACTATCCGAAACTGAGACTGAGCAAGAGCAAGAATTCTAAGGCTAAGACTGAGATGCTGTATTTTTGACATGTTCAAATTAAATACTTGAATAAAACTTTGCTTTTAAGAAGAGTGGTGAAAAATACAAAAATTGAACAAATCCTTTGGTCATTCTACAGAATGAGAAGAAACTGTATTTTCACTAAGAAATCTTAGCAAAAATAGGTCTGCTGTAACATTAATTTAAAAACACAGTAAATAAAATGTAACTGCCCTAAATCAGTTAAGAACTGTTGACGTCTTTCATATCCACAACATTAACATTGTGTCATCTGTTTTCACAAGAATGCTCTCTGAACAGTTTTCAAGGTTAATTTTGCTGTTACTCCCTCTGACAGGGTAAGAAGATAATTCTTTCTGCTTGCTAATTTCTTTTCCAGCTTGTTTAACATAAATTACTTACATCATTTACCAATGCTAAACGAACTTTTCATCTTTTGTCAAGAACACTGTTTGAATTTGTCTGTTGCATTTCTAAAGGTAATATTGATACTTCAATGGACATAGGAAAAAAAACAAACCAAACCAAAAACAAACCAAAAGCAACAGAATTCTTTTTAGAGAAATTGCTGAGAATGTTGTATACCTTCATTGACAACATTGTAGGGCCAGTTGCTGTATTTTTCCATTTCTGTTTCTGAGTAATTAAAATCGAAGATTTGCTTGAAACTGATCAAAAGTATTTGCCCCAGTGGCTGTATAACAGATTAAACAAAAAATAAAAGACAAAATAATTAAATCTGTTAGTCACAATGTCAGAAATTAAGATCTAATGTGTAAACCTTAAAGTTTTACTTTTCAGATTTTTTTTTTTTTACTATTCTTCTAGCTGTAAGCATGTGGTTTCTTTGTTTTGTTTTTTTTTTTACTTGAGAGGAGGAGGGGGAGTGATGCTTTTGGAAATAGGCAGCTTAGTTGTTGACAAAATTAATAGATTCAGACTTTAACAAAGAACTAGACAGTACTATATGTTCAGAAATCCCTTTCCTTTATTAATGCACATCTTTCAAGTTTGAACAACTCCTAAATACTAAAATATGAACTTTGGTTCAATGTACAGGACAAAAACTTTTGGCTTTACTGCTGTGAATCAACATAATTTCAGCCACAGATCTTTATTAATTTACACAATCTGAAGAGCTGATTTACAGGAGACTCACAGACTTAGATGCACTACTGCAATTCCCTAATCACTCAGGAAAATATTTAGACTACTCAAAATCTTGTCAGCCAATCCCCATATTTACAAATAAATCCTCACATTTTATTAGCATATGGAAATTTTCCACATGGAAAAAAATTCCACTTTCTTCTTTAAAAAAAGTTATATTTCTAATTACAGTAATAATGTGTAGTATATGGAACTATTGCATTACCTGTAATAGAAGCTCAGACAAAAAAAATGACGATTAATCTGATCTGCATTTGATAATGTTTTATACTAATGAAAGGCCTTCATCTGATAAGCCGACTTAAAACTACCACTACAATAGAGAAATAAAATAATGAGGAAGGTTTTTATTTTTGTATGGTGCTTAGCATACATTACCTACTCCATTTCTGACTGGAATAGAGACAAAAGTCTGTGAGGATTGCACAGTTACCTGTTACACTGTCCTGGGACAAGACACATAAAAAAAAAATTATTATGGCTATTTATATGTTGTAGGTGTGATTCTGCATTCAGGCCAGCTGATCTTGATTTTTCTAAAATGGGGAGTCCTTATTTCCTCTTGGTTGTTTGGGTTTTGTTTTGTTTTGTTTTGTTTTGTTGTTTTGTTGTTTTCCCCTACACCTTGCTAATCTGTATTAAAACTACTTCTTTTTTGTTGTTGTTGTCTTAATCTTTCACTGAAAACCATGAACTAGTGAGTTCAGTTGGGTTACGGAGAGGTACACCAAAACCCAGAGCCAACATAGAATAGCAGGAGCATGTGCCTGTGATTCAGGAAGAACACAGAGGTAGCAGTGATCTGATAAAATTGACTCACCTGATGTCAAACATCTCCTCTATATTTCTCCAAACATGAATAGTGAAGTTTAACTTTGGATATGCTTTATTCCCTAGCATTATGCTGAATTCATCAGTAGTTCAGTTAGTGCACTAATGAAGCACAATGAGTGAAGACAGCAGTGTCACCTGCAGACAAATTGAGAAGAATTTTTAAAACTGTTCATACATGCTCCTTTCTAATGGAATACAGGGTTCCAATGGTTAAAATACTTTTATCAATGCTCATCTTTAAACATGACTTTTTTTTTTCCTTGTACGTCAAGTCTGCAAGGACTTTAAATGAAAATTATGTAAGAGCATATCTACATTGATGAATTAAATTAAGTGATCCACTCAGGTCACACAGGAAGATGCAGTTCATATATGAGAAGCTAGTAATGTAAAGCCATTTTGTAGCACATTTATTCAATAGTACATATTTGGCAAAGATACAGAGGCTTGGACTAGTTTATCTCCTAGTCATAATATAGCTTGTCTTTCCCAGGGAACTGTGGAACAAGTTGTTTATCCTTCTGAGGACACAAGGGAATCGCCAGCTACCAAGTTGTTTCCTCCGCTTCCTCATTGATAGTCTGGGGAAGACACCTGCGAGCGAATCTCACAACCTTTATCACATGCTCGAGATGGATTACTTAACATGTGAACAGTGGAACACCACATTTTAGTTCAGTGATACCACTTGTGGGAGAGAACGTAGCCAGTTTCAACACTTCAGTAACAGTTCAAATTTAGCCTCCCCTGGTGTGCAAAATTGAAACCAATTATTTTCTTTTTCCTTTTAAGAAAGCTAGACTGGTACCCTTGTAGCCCAGAACAATCTACAGCTTAAGACAGTTCTGCAGGATGTAAGTAAAAAGTACAACTGTGTATGTTCAAGTTCTACCTACAGATCACCCATACAAACACATCAATAAGCATAAATTTACAGTATTGGGGAGGGAAGCCACACTTGCAGGAGAAAAATAAAAACATCCCAAATGCATTATTTAAAAGAATTAGAGCCTTTTCTCCTGTAAAAGAGCAGTAGGGGGGCAACTAAGGGGTAGAAAAACTTTTCTTGGCAGGATTTTGAAAACTAAATGTATTAGTTAATAAATATCAAGTGAAACAAAACTGATCACATGAAAAATCTTAGCTTAAAAAAAACCAACAACAACAAACAAACCTATTAGTTGTACTGAATTTCCAATGCATCTGCAGAGCTAAACTGGATTTCATCTTTGATTTGTAAAATAATTGTACTTCATATATTATTCAGACAAAATGGAAAAAAAAAAAAGATTTTAAGGCTCCTCTGAAGTTGAGTTTTCATTAGGAATCCTTCACTGACTTCAGTGAACACTGAATCAAATCTCTGTATATGAGTTGTTTCAATCTAGTTTCATCATCTGTTTTCTGAATTTCACCCACAATCAACTTTGTTCACCCTATTTGGACAAAAAAAAAAAAATAAAAAAATTGAAGGCCAACTAATGTATTTTGCGTTCTTTTAGTTGATCAAATTCTTGTGAACTTAGTTCATTCAGACACAAAATATTCAAGGTTTCTTTCCAACATCTTTTACCGTTACCATATTGACACAAATAGCCATTCATATCAGTAGCATATTTATTGTATTTATGCTTTAACTATCTGCAGACATTTAACAGATCTTCATTTTAAGGAAATTTTATTTTTAAAAAAGGCAACAAGCCACACATACCAAAAACAAACAAACAAACAAAAACCTAGAATAATTGAATAATGCATCTTGTTACACAATTAGAATTTGGAAATTGTAACCAAGAATGTTTGTCCTCTTTTTCTTATATACTGTGTATGTAAATGCATTTTATACAAATGAACATTTTTTGCAAGGATCACTCATCACCTTCCTTTATGCATTCAATGTATTCTCCTAAAATGAACTTGCACAGATTCTACTTTTAAGTAAAATTACAAGGCTTTGGGCATTGAAGAGTGAAATAATATACATTCAATTATAAAAATCTGTACCTGGGTTGGACATTGCTTTATGAAACATCCAAAGCAGTCTAACATTACATGTAAAGATTTTACATAATACATCTTCAGTATTTCTCAGTTACGCTTTCCATTTTAAAGCCTATCTCATATATTATATATAATAGTAAGTTATGTTACAGAATAAATCCAAAATGTATAATTCTATACTCCTGCAGGCAGCCTTAATCACCATAAAATTTTTGATTGATTAAAAAAAGAAGGGGAGGGAATTCAGACATACACAGTAAATGCAGGTAACCAAAACCCTCCTCCCCAACTCTTGACTTGATTCTCAGGGGAAGCACTCATGTGGTGTTATCAGTGAGGCTTTTTACAATACAGTTCAAGCTCTCTCCCACAAGTTATATGCTTTTTAACTACATCAGCACTGAACTGGTCAGGCAGTTGGACTAGATGATCATTGTAGGTCCCTTCCAACTAAAATATTCTATTCTGTAAGTTTCACAAAGCCAGAAACTTTGAAAAATTAAAATTCTCTACAAAGCTGTATATGTCATCATTAAAAAAATAAAAATAAAAAAAATCCCAAAGCTCATAAATAAACCCTTGCAAAAACATACATACGCACAAAATTACCCATAAATAAAATAAGTCACTTTCATACTGTCTCAGACACCAGCAAAGAGAGCGCACTGGTATAAACTAAAGAAAAAAGTGTTTCACAGAGCTTCAGAAACACTATAATCTGCCCTTCATGAAACTACATTAAAAGGTCATGGGATTTCTAATCTTGCTAATTCTGTCTGCTCAGGGGTCTGAAACAATAAATATCCTCTAAAATACATAAGTGCAATGTAATTAATTTGCCTGTTTCTGGTTTGATTTTTTTTTTTTTTTACAAAGCATCTAACATCCACAACGCATCTAACATCCACAACGCACAGATCTACACATATACAGGATGTGAAGTTTGCACAAATAAAAAAAGGCTGTTAAATGCAATAATTTTCAATACCAAATTACACTTACAATGCATAAAATATTAGAAACAGTGATCCCTGTATGCATTAAAATTTCAGGCAACTTATTTTACACTTGCTGTTTACTTTATGTGGCTTTCAGAGGAATGCCTGGAGTACTCTTCAGAAATAATGCCTCAAGGCTAAAAGGGATCAGCATCTCTGTATTTCTGAATAAAGCACATCATTTAATAAAAGGTTTAATTCTGCAATCAAAATCAAAACCAGCTTTGACTGAGTTCTTAAGAGAAACTGATAAATTGAGAATCAGTTGTACCAGGTATTTTCCAAATCCACAAATAAATAATACCAACTATAAACCACAAAAATCAAGAGACTGCTCCTTTACATGCAAGTAAGCAGTCTTATTACTCTCAGTGACAACACTTATCTGAATAACCATTCCTGTTCATAAAGATTGAAGCCTCAGACCCCAGTCTAGATTTCATTAAGGTCTTTTGTTAATATAGCCTTTAACCAAAGCTTCACACACCATCTAATGTCATAACATCAAGTTTGGTGATGCTTTCAGCCTGCTTTTGATGGCCAGCCTAGGACTCAAGACTAATGCATAATCAGTGCCTGTATTCCAGCTGTTAAACCAGCAAGTTAATATTTAATTCCCTATGAATAAAGAAAAAAAAATATTTCTCTCTCTGTGTGTATATGTATCAGAAGAACACATACCAAAACCAAAACTGACAATTCCTCTATCACATCTGTTATATGAGAAGCTATAGAGCACTGCTATGAACAGTCTCTGAGTTTGTTCAGGATAGGTTTTCTCTTAGGCAACTATCTGATTGAATGCAGAAAACCTGGCAGAGCTGATGTAAGAATTGCATATTATAAAACACAAGCCATACAATATTTGCTTCAGGACACAACTAGGATGGTTTCCATACAGAAGCACAGAACTTCTGTGAAGAAAACTGAAAGAATCAATTGTATCCTTTGTAAAAATCTAAGGAGATTCATCCTAAACTGAAAACAGAAAGGTTTTTTTTATTACTATTTTGAGGTACTGTACACAGATCAGAAAGAAATGACTGTATGTTAAGACAGGAAGTAACAAACTGAGCCTGAGGTTACAGAATTAACATTAGGAAGTTAAGGAAATATTGACAAATCATCTGACACTGAAAGATCTCAATGAATTTCAGAAGTGTCCAAAGATAAAAAAACAACAGCACATTACAGTTAGTATTGTGGCTACCTGTGACAGTGTAGTTCTCTGAATTAATCTGAACCACTTCCAAACAATTTTAACTGATCACTCCAGATTTCTAATGCAAAAAATAGGTCATCTTTACATAGGAGATCAAGTGTTATAGCATAAAAAAGGCCATAAAAGACAGCAACTGGAAAGCAAATGGTTAAAGAATGTGTTAACAAGTAGGATTAAATATGTTGAAAGATCTTTCCCAGCCTTGGCATCCAGCAGTGAGCCTCACTGTTGCCTGGGTAAGCATAAGAAAGCCTTGTACTCAGACCTTGAAATCTCCCCACTAAAGTCGCATTTGCAGTGAAGGACATTGATAGAGATTCTCAAAAAAAGTGTGCTGGGGAAAGCAGGGGGTGGGGGGTAGACAGAAAACACAGCACATGCTTTGAGAACAAGAAGTCCTCTCTCAGATTTATATTTTCAAAACACCATTGACGTATGTGTAAGAGAACACAGATGATAAATTCTCATTCTCAGAGCACATTTCAAGTCATCACTTTAATTATTCCTATCAGTCCTGTTGTCCACTGCACTCCCATTTCTACCTCCCCCAACATAAAATTATATTTTCCATGTTTTCAGCAGTTTTACAAAGCAGTATTTTTTGTGCACCCAATCTGCAGGTGCAGCAAAGACCTTGGCAAAGGGCAAACCGATTATCACTTATGAAAACAGTTACACTGTATTGTTCATACTTCTTCAAGGTCCCGAGCAAGGGATAAATTCTCAAGAAAACGAAGTTATTGCAATTCAAGCATCAGACATCTAACCAGGTAAGTCTTACCGTTGTCTGTAGAGACTATTTTACAGTATTTTGTAATGTATAAATGCTTCTTTTTTCTCTTTCCTACATTTGTTCAGTAATTCAAATATGTGTTTTCACAGCTTTTAGATTAAAAAGCCTCAAATACTGTACAGTAGTGCAATATACAGAAAGCAGGATATTGCTACTGACTTTAAATTTACCTTCAAGACCATTCTACAGAGATTACTTCATTTTTCCTAAGAACTCCACTTTTTTTTTATGTATTTCAAAGAATGAGGTTGCACTGATGTATTGTAACTTACTAAATACTGTTTACTTTCTGCTGAATCCTAAGCATTAATGGTTTTCTCAAATTTCTGTTGTACCCTGCACCATTTTTAAAGAGTCTTACAGTTTAAAAGAAAAGGCACTGAGTAAAGAATATAATTTATTTTCATTGTCCTTAATCTATACATTTATATTCCAGGTTTACTCTTGCCACAGTTGAAGCTGATATCAATCTGGCTCATCGTTCCTTTTTCCTATGCATATACTTCTTTGATAATTGGATCTAAAGAGGCATACGGCATGGGAAAATGGGGCGATTGAGGTACTTCACCATTCACTTCGAACAGCATTGCCAAGGTGACTGCAGAAATATATACAGGTAATGAATGCATTAGGAAATAATTACTTTATGAAACTCATTTAACTAGAAAAAAAAAAACACAACAAAAAAACCAGAAATATACTGATGTTACTTACTCTGATAAAATGGTTGAATGTCATTTTCATCCTAAAAATGTGATTTAAAATTATAAAAATGTTATAAGCATTTACTCAACTATAGCATTTATTACATTGCTTGGCTTTATATTCCATCTCTAATTTATGCATTGCTAGAGAAGCTACTTTTGTAGCCCTTATTCCCATAAATGTCCAATTGAAAATAATGGGAACATAGTCACACCAACTGCAAAACTGCAACTTTTAGGTCCTAACTCACAGTTGCTGGGAGTCAATATTCACTGAATTCAGCTAGTGCTGACTTAGGTGTATAAGGCCCAGTCAGGCAAAAGTTACCAAAATGGGCTGTCTTCAATGTACTATATATTTTGGAACATGATCCTTAGTACCTTTTACATGATGCCTGCATTTGTGCATTAGAATTACAAATTCTTCTCTTAAAAAAACAGACAATTAATAGTAAATCAAATAATAAACATGCTAATTTTTTTTCTTCTTTCGTCCACAGGTATCTTGGAAGTTGAAGTGTAGAAGTTCACTTGGCTTTTTAAAATTCAGGAGAAAAAAATGACCATTAAACACATTTTCTTTGTTTCTATCCAATTACCTTTATTTACTCTAAATAGCAATGTATCCCATCTGGGGGGGGGGGGGGGGGGGGGCAGAATAGTGCTACCAAACAATGTAACTGTACATACTGCATGTCCAATAAAAATCTGTTTCAATCACAGATCAAAAACTTGCTTTACTCTGTGTCACAAATTCTAACTAGTCTTGATATATGCTTAGAAAAAGCAAAACTAGTTGGATAACAAATAATTTTATGCAGTGGTTATTGTTACGTGATACTATGCAAGCCTAAATGAATATTTTAGAAGTTACTCTTTCCTTTATCTACAACATAATAACATCAGGGGACTATTCCATTACAAATTTTTTTATTCTTAAAGTAAAATTCAGTTTTAAATATTCCATCATCAGTCGTATCTGATTCACTGATTTCATATCAAAGCTTGTGGTAAAGGGTATTAAAATATATAAACACCACACTGATTAATTCTCTTGTGGGAAAATGGAAATATTTTTTTAATGAAAAATAAATATAATTAAAATCAAGAAGAATATCTAGAATTACTGCACATAAAAGTGAGAAAAAGGCATGCCATGCAAAAAAAAGAAAAATATTAACAAACAGAGAAACCCCTTATAATTTCTCAAAATCCAGAGATTTCATATGAATTAAAAAAAAAAAATAAATGTTGCAATTGCATCCAAAAAGTGTGTATTTTACCTTTAATACAATTCTTATAAAATTTAGTCTATAACATTTCCCCAGAACCCTACAAGACTAAAATTTCTGGGGTTTTAGCTTTTTTTTTTTTTTTTTTTTTTTAAAAAAAAAAAAAAACACAAAATAAACCATTTAAATTAAAAAAAAATAAGAAAAAAAAAAATGTAATA
>JAOEGS010001324.1:0-16185 GCA_025447755.1 Corythornis vintsioides | reverse complement strand
AAACGGCGACGTACAAAGACAAGTTTTTTTTTTTTTAATAAAAAAAAAAAAAAAAAAAAAAAAAACAGCCTTTCAATAACTTTGCAACCAACCAACCACAACACAATCAATCAGTACACCCATTTTTTTAATAGGCATTATAATGGCTGTTTTTTTCAGAATAGAAAATGTACCTGTCCACTAAAACCAAATCATCTCTCAGCAGGGCACACTTTGACTTGGGCCAAAAGACATGGACGAGACACCCAGCTTTTAAATCTTTATCCATGTGAAGAGCATGAGCAAGCTGATTCACTGTCTACAAAGAGCATAAAGAGAAGACAAACATGACTATGTACCACAAACAAGACTGTAAACAAGTCTAATTCTGTTCTTAAGCAAACCTGGACAGCATCCACCTTGAACAGGATAACCAAGTTCACACTTCCTTCTGCTGAATATTTGTAATTTTAATGGGGGTTACTTTAAGCTCTTAGACTCAGCAGCATCTAAAGGACAAGTTGTGCCTTGAAACTCAGACGAGAGTTTCTTTGGAGCCAGAGTGGTATCCTCTACAGTGCTAAAGTGTGTGACAGTGAGTGTCATCATGGACTTGTCTCAGGTTTAACATATCAATGTGAGCAGTTCAATAAACTAAGCACCACACAGACAAATGAGAAGCACTTTTCACATCCTTAAGTAACAGAACTTACATTCAGTCCTGTAGACATCAATTACTCAACATATGCTATGCTCCAATGAGACAAACATTAGCTGAAATTTCCAAGAAAATCTGAGGATTAGACCATTTTAGTGCTATTTATTTCCTCCTAAGTAGGAGCTTCCAAACACAGAATGAGATAGCCTTGCACTTTTGTTAGGCCTAGAAATTGTTAAAAGACAGATCCTTTTATCAAAGAGTTACTCAGAAAAGTAGCATTAATTGTTAAAAAAAAAAAGGTACCTTTACACTCTTCTTTTCATCTGATCCTTCTGTCATAAGATAAGCCTTATCTCCATCTGTCCCTTCCACACTGAGAAAGCAGTTAGTGGTATGGCCAATCCCACTAGGAAGTACCTTATCCCACAGCATGGCATTAATGACCGAACTTTTCCCACTGCTCGTTCTAGAGGGACAAGAAATAAATGCACTTTGAGAACGGTACAGCAGCACTAAACAGGATCTTTGTCTTGAACTGAATACAGTCCTATCTAATTGCATCAGACCCACAAACTGCAAGCTGATTTGGGTGACAGAGCTTCAAGACAGTACAGCACAGCTTGCCAGAAAAGAATAGAATGCAGGAATAGTTCATCTTAGCAGCAATTCCAAAAAATCTTTCTTGGTATGAATGTTGCCTATCCAGCACCAAGAGCAGATTTCATTTAATTAACACACACTGGCTTGAAAAGGCCAACTGGTACTGGCAAGACCATTCTGTCTGGTACACATCAACCCACCTAAGGGATTTTTAAGAGATACTGGCCCAACTTTGCTACACCAGAAAAAGCATGAAAATGTGCCTAGATCAACTTAAAGCAATTTCTAAGTTACAGGAGGCTGTCACACACACAGCCACAGCAGTCCTGCAAAAAAGAATTGAATGAAAAGAAATGTAACAGTTTAGGCAGAATTAAATTCTGATCAGATGACAATTTGTGAGCTTTGCTGTGAGCAAGAAGAAATTACAACAATGCTGGAGGAAGACAATAGAAGAATGCTGCACATCAAGGGCACTGAAGATCTACCCTCTTTGGTGTTAATCAAGGGTGACTCCTTAAAACACTGATGAAATCACCACCTCGGGAGCTTCTCCTGTGAGAATTATTTTATCTTTACCAGTCAGAAAAGGAACTGATGTTTCCGAGGGAGCCTGCTAGGTATGAGATAAGGTACAAAAGGAGCATCATTGTACTAAGATGTGCTGTCTTGAAAAGGTAAGATTTTTTTTCTGAAAACTTAGGAGACTGTTGCACTGAGACTGAAATGCAAAATGAAATACATACAAGCAGAGGCACAAAAGTGCCTTGGGTCTATACAGCTGACAGCACTGCTGTAGAATATTTCTTACATAGCAATGCATTTCAGGTGCAACAAATAACCTTTCTTCTTAACTCCCTTTTTTCCTGATGGAAAAATTAAAAAATATATATACAGTTGAGATGATCCCATACTGAAGAAAGTTAAAACACTACTAATATTGAAAACATTTTTTTAGAACAGAATTTAAATAATCCATAACTTTGGAAATGGTATCTAAACAGACAAAAAGTGTGACAGTTTTGGTTTGTAGTAATACAAACTAGGACTGTGAATTAGAACTTTTCCTGATTAGGCATCTGAGAATGTAAAAATTTACAGCTTCATTCAGATTGATCTGTAAACTGTCCAGTACACTGTTACTGTTATCTCTTATCATCATCACATAGAACTACCAGACTAAGAAACAGTTGCCTTGTTGGTTGTGTCATAATTGTCTGGTTTTCTCCAGCTGCTTATATACAGAAAATATAAACAGCTCAAAGTTCAGCTTTTCAACACATAATCAAACACAAACAAAAGTTCTTCACAGTAATCCATCCAGTGAAACAAAGATGTTTCAGAAAAACCATTCTGGAGAAGATGATGACAAAATCAGACCTGCCAAAAGTCAAATAATGAATCAACACAAGATAGAGATTTTACAAAACTTATCAATACAAAACATGTAACAAGAAATACATAATTTACAGTTATGAAGCAAGATGGCATTGAAGAAACTTTCATCAGCAAATAGGTAAGAATGAGCATGGTTTTATATTTCAAACAATAATTCAAGTGCATTTAAATTAGAGATAAGGACACTAAACCCTGCAAGAAGATCAAATTAAGTTCTGGTAATTACATTCATTACCTGCCGAAAAACGCCACCTTCATGTGTCTCCGTGCAAGCACCTCACCGATGACTGCTAACTTATATTTATATTCATGAATTTTTGCTAGTTCATCTTCTGTAGCTACATGTTCAAGCTCTGGGTTCCTGTATGTTGCTATGCACAGAAAAATAATAAAAATAGTCATGTACAGAGTAGATGCTTCAGGATGCAAAACATATATTACCAGTACTTCACATGCCAGTAAAGATCGGTCTAATTAGCTGTAAGAAAACAAAACAAACAGAATCCCACTACACACACTGATATTAGCCCTTGTTATTTGACAGCTCCACCAGAATCATTTGTGCAATCATGACAGAAATCACTGCAGATGAACAACATTCTGCCTGCTAGACTCATAACCCTGTAAATACTCTGCTGTGCTGATCTGCACTGCTCTCTGTGACACATGCATCCTTCAGAAAGGAAAAATGGGGAGCTCTCAGGAATGTCCAGATAGTCTGGGCAGTCTTCTTCCTAGAGAGCTCACTGGGGTGATGAGTAACCAAATTCACATGCACCTCCAGGTTGCTAAAACTTCCAAGGATGTAATCGGTGGTTCTCTGCATTACATCTGTTATCTATTGTCTTACTGAGCAATGGGAGAACTTGTCTTTCCTCTATGCAAAGGAAGCCGCAAAACAACTACAGCACTGGCACAGTTGAGCTTTCACCCTCATGGAAAGAAGGCTGCCAGCCCAAGTGATGCAATGAGCTTTTCACATACATAACCATCCTAGACATTCCCGTGAGCAACAAGCCGAAAAAAAAAGCCAATTTCAGAAGAAAAGTATTACTATTTCTGGATGTGCATATCCACACAAACAACCTGTAAAATATGCTCAAAGGGGCAGTTGTGTTTAAGCTGAAAGCTAACCTTCCACAAAAGTTGCTCCCTCAGTGACATAGTCCAGCAGCTGATCGAAGATAGCAGTGATGGTCTTTTTAGCCAGCACAAAATGCTTCAGTGGAGAGACAGTAGCTTCTGCCATTCTGCAACTGCAACGAAAATGACATGAAAGTGACCAAAACACTGTGTACGCGAACAGAGGCATGCTTCTTACCAGTCATTTAAAAAAAAACAAACAAAAGAACACAAACCAGAACCTCAAATCACAAGGAATACCAGTAAGCTCAGTTCAGGCTGGTTTTATCACCCTGACGAGCTCTTATCTTTTCCCACGTGCCGACAGCACCTCAGGAAGCTCGGGGACAGATTAAAACCAATTAAATGCGGGCTGTCCTGGAAATACGAAGCTTCCCCCTCCTAAAACACAACTCACGACCTCCTCAGCGCTGCCCCAGCGAGAACAGACCCCGCGGCTTCCCTCGACAGCCCCGGGAGAAACCGGCTCTGCCGACCCGTGGGGGAGATGCCGCGGCGAGCGCCAGCCCTTAAGGGGACTGCGAGAAGCCGAGGTCGGCGTAGCGCCTCGGGAGAGGGCGAAGGGTCAGAACCGCGGTCCTGCCTACCCCCAATGACTTACGGAGCCCTGACTCGTCCCGCCCTTACCCAATAACCGCCCCGCCGCTGGCAAGGCCAGGACGGGCCCTACCCTCCCGTCCGCCGCCTTCCGGCCTGCCGCCGCCGGGACGGGGCAGCATCACTTCCGCTTCCGCCACGCCCCGCTTCCGCCACGCCCCGCTCCCGGATCCGCCGAGGAGGCGTATTGGGAGAATGGGGGAGCGGCGCCATTTTTACTGAGGGCTCAGGCGGGCGGGGCGGCCGCCATCTTCAGCTAGGGCAGAGGGGACAGGCGGCGCGCCCTCTCGTGAAATGGAGACGGTCGGCGCGCCCTCTAGTCCCGGGAAGCGGGGCTGGATGGGTCGCTCGGGCACGGGCCTCCGTAGCTCTGGCCAAGCCTGTCGGTGACTGCGAGCCCCGCGGGGCAGAAGGCAGCTGAGCTGAAGCGGTGTCTACCCTGCAACAACCATCTCGGCCTCCCGCGTCTGCAACGTTTTCGTGGTGATCTAAACCAAGGACAACAAAGCAAGGCTTTGGATTCCTGTGTAGAATCAGCACCAGGGTTTAATGGCAGCTACAGTGACAACCATCATGTACTTTCAAGCATTAAAAAACACCAATAATCTTCCACATTTGATAAAGAGCACAAGAAAATTAGAACAGCCATTATGAAAACTTAAGCATTAGAGAGAACACATTAAGAATTACTAATTTGCAGTATTTTAAGTTCTTGCAATGACTTGTTTTGAAGTCACAAGAATCTCTCATACAAATGAAGTCCTTTTTTTCAACACCAAACATAATCAGGGAAGTTGAAACACACAACACACATCTAACCTAAAGGCTGGAAAGCAGAGAACCAAATACAAATTAATCCCCAAACCAAAACACTTCCAAAGCCAATTTAATGATTTGGTCTAGTTTAGAACATTGTTGAAGCACAGGACCCTTGCAGGCATGAGTGTAACACCCAGCACAGCTGAATGGGACACACGGTGTGTCTCGGAGCAAGTACTGGTGCACTGCTTAGGGCAGGTGGTTATTCTCGCTGCAATGGGCTGGTCAGACTATGGGGTTAATGACAACTGGAGTGCTTTTGGTTCACCTTAGTGCAGCAATGTCAGAACACAGACCTTCCACTTATGTGCTTCACAGAAATAAACCAAACTCTTGTCTTCCCTTCGGTGGGAACATACTGTCCTTGGCGTGCATTCTCGTTCCTCTCAGCCCTCCAACTTCCAGACAGACTCTACCTGTTTTTTCTGTAACTTAGGTTCTTCTTCCAGCGTGCTGATTTTGTGGAAACTGTCACCCTACTCATGTCCCTGCTAAGGTAAAAATGACACAAGCTGTTTCCGTTTACTTTCTGATGGATGCTAAAAAGAAAATACTGACATTAGTCTCTTATTTATAAAAGCCAACCTAAGATAAACTTGAATATATTTCATAACTGGACACATTTTACATAGGAATGACTTGACTTCATAACACACCTACAGGGTATACTTCTCATTCCCAGTTTAGAGATTAGAAATAACAACTCAAAGACAGACTTGCAGTTATTCAGGAGTTGAGGAGCAAGTCTTCTATGTCACAGCACCCTATGCTTCTACAAGAGACCACCCTTCCTGTACAGGATACAAAAGTGATCCATACAAACATACACACTACTTCAGCACAGTGTTGGGTTTTTTTTTTTTAGTATTTTTTCTACTTGTCACTATCCTCTGGAGCAGCTTTCTCTCCAGCACTCAGCCATTCCACCAATGTGTCATCACCAAGAGCAGGATTTTAAGAGAATCAACACATCAGCCCTGACCCCTCCAAGTTATGCCCAAATGAACAAAATTAACTTCCATGTATAAAATAATACTTATTAATGCTTTGTTAATGGTATTATTGCTACCATCTAAAGCAGCTGGGATGAAAGTGTTCAAAACAGCAAATCAGCAATTCTACCACAGGCACTGTCATTCTCTACACAAATGGACAACCAAATACAGGACACCATCAGGTTACTCTTTCCAAAGTCTACACAAAGCATTTAGTAGTGCATCAATATTTCAAAATGATGAAAATGGTCTTGCCTCCTACAAAGAAATATAAACTCACAGGTTCATAGCAGACTTTCTAGAAATTAAAACTTCCATAAACTGACTATATTCAGCCCATTTTAATCCTTACTTTTAAAATTCAAATGCAAAGACCCTTGCATGTCTTGAAGCTGGTAACACCAAATCTCACTGACCAATAAATGTTTTATACCTTAATTATATCTATACAAAGCTCACATTAGACAATCTTCCATTATAAATTTACAATCAATGCAGCAATGAATGTAAACTCCACCAATGATTTACAGGTAATTTCACCCTGATAATGAGCACCCTTATTTTTACCTGTCCAAGTACTTATTCAAAAATGCAGCTACAGATTGAAGTGTAAAAAATTCACTTCTATTGAATATAATGGCAGGACAGGACTATCTAAACTGAATAGATGTTTGAAATAATTGAAAAGTGACTTAAGTATACAGGAAAAGTTTAAAATGTACTGTTATGAAATAGCAGTACTCAAGGTACTAGCAGTGGAAAGCTGATTATAAATTACAGAATTTTAATAATACAAGTACAGACAAATAGAGGCTTACACTAAATGAAGTTAGTGACATACATGGCAAAGGCTAAATTAGGATTTTAGATAAGAAAAAAAATCACACTTTGTACATTTTCAGGTGGTTCACTTTGCAAATTCCCTTATAATTACTTCTTAAAACATGACCAAATCTACACATAAGCAATGATGATGTCTGTCTCCTTGGTGCATTAGAAGATGAGAACTGAAGGTAAATAAAGGAGACAAAAATAATGAGGGAGGTCTGTAGTAAGTGTATATGAGAGGCTTGTTGAATAGTCCCATGGACAGGAGTTGACATTAAACACTGGACAAAGAAAGTAAACTCTGAGATGAGATAGGCACCCAAAAGAAGAACAGGACAATTTTAAAAGCTTTATCAAAAGCATGAGGTAGGAAACACAGGCTGGTATGTGAAGGGGGAGGTGTCCATGCCTGGGAATTCTTGGAACAGCCTTATCTTTGCCAGGCTGGTGCAACTGGCTGAACAGCAGTATGCAGACCTGCTGCTGCAGAGGGCACCAGAAGTGGGAGGTGCAGCAGAGGAGCTGGCTTTCTCTTTCTCCCTTTCTGAACCTTGTCCCTTTCTAAACCTGGTCTTCTACATGAGATGTGGAAGTGTGGGATGATGATTCACAACATGCAACTACTCCCACTGTCCCTCCCCAAAAATCTGAGCCACAACACTGTAACTGTGGTTATTCCTACAAGAAACCCCTAGGTAAGGAAATTCACAACGCCACGTGCTTTGCTGATAGAAAGATGAAAACATTAGAATTGTACATTTGCTGTTAAAAATGTATTTAATATCAGATTTCAGGGACTGGAAATGAATTCCAATTCTAACATATTAATTACAGGGAAGGAAAATAATCACACTGTCTCATGTATCTGAAGATGACTTAAAAGATCTTTTTCATTTCCAAACCTCATTAAACATTCAGTACATTTATGAGGCAAATCTGCTGAATGCCTGAAATCCAAGTGAGTTTTAAGGTCTTCAATCTGTCCTGTTGAATATTCACAGTATTGACACAAATAAATCCCTTCAGATAAATGAGAGCTTAGATGCTTGCAATATTCCAACATACCTGAAAAGCCCTTCCCACAGTCATCACAAACATGAGGGAATATTTTGGTGTGTTCAATAGCTACGTGCCTGTTGACATTTGTATGCAGCCTGCTCCTAAAGCCACAAACTTGGCATACAAAGAAGTTTTTGCATTTATCAAAACTGATTTTGTTTATGAGACTGTACTGTCCACGCTCCTTGTTGTTATAGCTGTCACTTAGCTCTATCAGGCGACAGGCATGTTCATTCACCACGTGGCTGTGCAAATCTTCTGGATCATTTGTTTCATGCTCACAGAACTGACACAAGTACTGCTCATCACAGCTGTGCTCCTGGAAGTGCAGGTACAACTCGCTGCTGGAGGAGAACTGCATATCACACTGCTCACACCAGTAGAGGTGGTCATTGAAGTGGGTGTCTGCTATGTGCTGACTCAGGTTCTCAAATATCACCGTCTTGTAATCGCAGTATTTACAGATGTATGGATCCTCCTCGTGCAGCTTTACGTGTTCAATGAGCTGCACTTTGCTGGAGAAGCTTTCTTTACAGACTTTACAGACATGAGTGTCTGCACATGTCTTATGCTTCAGGATCATGTGCTGCTTTAAATCAGAAAAGTACTTGCTATTAAACTCACAGAGCTCACACTTGTACAAGCCACTGCTGTTGGCTCTCAGCAAAGGCCATTTCTGTTGAGCTGTGATATTCAAAGCCTGGTTCTTCTCAAAGATTTTGCAGGTTTCCAGGGGGATATCCTCTAGGTCCTCAGCTTCTAGCTTCTCAGGTGACACAGTCTGCGTTTCTATATCGTGAACTTCTACAGCATTCACTTCTGTTGTAGAAATTTCTACCGTTTGAATATCGAGAGGTTTCTCTTCTTCTGTAGGACTGTCACTGAATATAGGTGAATCACATAAATCTCTGCACATTCCATTGTTAGTCCCTTTATCTGCAGGAGGAAGTAAATAATAAAAGCAAAAGGTTAAAAACCCTGCAAAACACCTGGGTCCATATTTAACTTTTCAGGTAGTTGTATTCCATCTGTTGCCTTACAGTTATTCCTCTCCAGCAGACTATGTTTTATGTTCAACTAACAAATAACTTAAGCTACAAATCCCTCACCTCTCCTGTCAGAGAAGTAAATTTTGGTAAAAGCCATCAGCCATGCCCTCCAGCTGCCCAACAGCAAAGCTGCAAAAACCTTTACTGACCTTTACTTTTATCCTTTTTTTTAGGATCTATATAGTGCAACCCCACAACGTTTGAATGTGACCCACTCCACTGAGAAGTCCCAGCGTGCACAGGACTCCCATCATCGTCTGTGTCTAGGCTCTGCACAGGACTGTGGAATTTACCTACAAAGGTAAGAGAAGGGTTTTCTTGTCATCATCTGTCCCTGCTAGCATCGGTGTGATTCTTCAATTTATCCATAGAACTTATTTGCTATTTACTTACTCTAGTTGCATGAATTTATCTTTATATACTAATCACATCATAACCTAAGTTAAAGAAAGTAACAATAAATACCTTAGAAATTAATTCCACGCATACATAAGACAACAGAAGAATTCAAAAGGTGGCAACTCTCTAAATCTCTAAAGTATTTTTAAATATTTCTGCACATCACATTTAAAAATAGAGTACCTTGTAAGACTTCTAGAAACTGGCTAGCTAATTTATTAGAATGAAAGTTTGTCTCTGCCAAACTTTACATCCACTAGTGGTCATTTTAGAGAAAGGCTTTTTGTTTTGCACAAATACAGTTCAGTGAGATTGCTGGTAAATGTCATCTCAACTGGTGGATTCTGTAAATCACCTTTATATTACCTAACTAGTGGATATTTAGACAAAGAAGTCTAATCAACATTATAAATGTTGAAAAATGTAAGGATCTTTTTGTTGACATTATTGCTACTTTGCAAATTATATTTAAATTCTAGTAATTAACCTTCCACCAATCTAAGGTGTAAGATCACAGGAAGTCACAACTACATTTTATTTACCTCTATAAATAGGAGCATGACACAGTAAAGAATTGCAGAATGAGATGCCAAAACATAGTCCTACCTCTGTTTTCAGAAAACCTTAGATCTGGCTGTTTCATAGAACACACACTATAGCAGTGGTCAGAAAAAATTCCACTGTTGTCTATGTATTTGCTTGCGCCTGAAGAATCTAAAATGAACAAAAAGAGTTTTAGTATTAACACAGTCACGTAGCTACATATGTATTTAATGTTCACCAATCTTCTCTTCACCAGCCATATATTTACTTCTTGTGTGGGGAGAATTTTGTGCTAGCCTGCTAACGTTCCTGTTGCGATGTACAACTTCCCGTTGTTGACTTGATGTGTGGAGTATCAGACAAAGTCACTAACAAACTGCTCCCACTACAGACTGGAGCACAGTTCTTTCAGTGCTGAACATGTCTGGACACCCCCTTATCACCTTCTACAAAATTACTCCCTGTGTGTGTTAGTAGAATCATCTTCATTTTGCAGATTGAGCAAGTTCCCTCATTTGTAGGGAGAAAAAACAGAATAAAAACATTTGGATACACTGACTGAAAATGGAGCACACACAGTAGCTATGCAATACACTCAGACCAAGACTTCTTATCCCGCCTTTATCCCACCTTTATGTTACTTTACGTTATGCATTAGCATGTGAGCCCCTTCTCATAATGTAATTATTCAGAGAAAAACAATAAACTTACTAATGTGCATGTAACTCAAGCTCTAGACTGACCTGAATATCGAGAAGGATGTAGAGTCTTCCTTTTCCTCTTTTTAGGATGTTCATTCATTTTGAATAGTCTACATTAATTGTAAAGTGAAAACATTCAAGAGTGAGACTTGTTCATATCTAGCTTGTTCTTGAAATAATACAAATGTTTTTAAAACCTAGGTTTTAAAACCTAAAAATAGGTTTTTTCCTATTCCCCTTTCTTTCTCCTCAGCCCATTTTGTTACAGTTAAGAACACATTAAATGCACACAAATACTCAAAAGTTCATATTACTGCCCTGTAACAAAAGTTTCACTATGGAGACAGAGGTCAGGACTCCAGGCACATCAGTACTTGGTGTAACTTACAAGGCAGTTTTCCAGCACCCTGTTGCCTTTTGTCAGAGGCCAGATACTCTGAGGCAGAGCCTTTCAGATAGTTTTTATGTAGTAACAAAAGTTATACTCTTACCCAAAATCCTAGACTCTTCAGAATCAGCAAGCAGAGCACTAAGAAGCTGATGGCTGTACAGCTTCCAAATGTAGCAAAGACATCAGCTCAAGAAGATTTTCACCTGAGTGACAGCATTTTAAAACTTTAAAACTTTTTAAAACATAATTTTAAAAAACAAAGAATCAGATATACAAATGCTACAGAAAATTATTCTATGGAAATTGAAACTAGAAAATAATGTAAGAAGTTCATATTAATTGTGGCTTAGAGTATCAAAATTAGTAAGGTAGATGTATTATTTGTTTTCCTTTTGTTCCAGGTTAGTTGGCTTTTGCTGCACTTGGCAGCTCCTGAGAACATAAAAATATTTGCAGATGTCACCAGAAATACCTGAGCTATAAATTTGCCTTAACAGCTTTGCAGACAGAAGGGTTGCAAGCATGCAACCTGCTGTGTTTTACCCTAACAGTACAGTACGTATGGACCCAGGACCGGCTGAAGCCAGTGTCATCCACCAGAAGTGAAATCACAAAAAAAAAGGACCCCTCATCAAGTAAATGCTGTTTGCATGAGGTGAAATAATATTTGTCTTAAGTTTTATTTTAAATATAGAATAACAAGAAGAAAACAGTTTTTTCAACATTTTATGGTGGTATAAAAGTATCATATACCCTCATCGCTTGTTCGATTGTAATGGAAGAAGCTACATCATACTGAAATAACAAGTTTCATCCAGTTAACGCTGCTCAACGTTTTCCCCGAGGCGCGGCCCATGGAACAGTTAATGTCCATTACTCTTCTCCAGCGGCTTTCCCTGGTCCATCCTTCCCAGTTGCTCGGCGCGGTTATGGAAAAGGCTCGTAAGGGCCCTGAAACGCCAGATCTCGGACCCTCAAATCCCCCATCAACAGGACGCGGCCTGCGCGGTGTCCGCAGCGGGGAACCGCGGGCGGGAGCGCGGCGAATGTGCCGCTTCCCCTCGGAGACGGCGAGGAAGCCGCGGGCGGCGGCGAGGCGCGGAGCCGGGGGCAAGGGCGAGGCCGCGGCCACGCTCCGGCGGTGGGGAACGGGCCCAGCCCCGAGCCACCACCACAACGG
The DNA here is from genome assembly GCA_025447755.1 of Corythornis vintsioides. Classification (NCBI taxonomy): domain Eukaryota; kingdom Metazoa; phylum Chordata; class Aves; order Coraciiformes; family Alcedinidae; genus Corythornis; species Corythornis vintsioides. The sequence goes on along the minus strand of JAOEGS010001324.1, from coordinate 3,843 downwards.
AGAGCCGCGGGCCCGGTCCCGCGCACGCCATGGAGCGCGAGTCATTTCCCCCTCCCTTGGCCGGGATCGCCGGGCTTGGGCGGGAGTCCCTAGCCTCAGGGCACCGGGTACGGGGGACAAGATGGGGGCGGGATACGAGGAGACCGCCAGCGGCACGCGAGCCGCGCCTAGGGGGGCGAAAGGCCGGAGGGAGGTGGGCAGCAGTAATGCCCCGGAACTCCCCGGCCGCAGGCGACACCGGCTGCCGCTGCCCTCCTGCCTCGCCGCCGGGACTCACCTTCCGCTCCGCGCCCAGCCACGGGCCGCGGCCGCCTCCGGACGCAGCGCTCCCCGCAGGGGAAGGGGCGGGGCAGGGCGAGCGGTGGCCGCTACCACGGCGCCCCCTGGGGGCCACGCTGCCGCCTCCCCACCCCCAGCCCTCGCCCGAGGAACCGGGGAGTGGGGAAACAAACCTCGAATTCATTTTACAAGATGAATTATGCAGGAGCCACTCATCCCACCGCTGCGGACTGCACAGACGGTGTCCCATGCGGGCTGTGTCCACGGCTAGTAAAGCAGCTGGCAGCACGGAATCCCGTTTTAGATTATCTCAAAAGTGTTCATATAAACCTAAGTCTCATAAAGCACAAATTTATTTTTTGTATCTAGACAGAAGCTGTCCCTTAAGGCTGCTCGGTAGGAGAATTAATATAAATTAATGGTTGGAAAATTAAAATAAGCGATTTCCCTTTTCTCAATTCTCCAGGTTTGTAACCAAAAAAGAATCCCCCTTTTTTCTCACTTCATTATATCTAAGGAAGGAGCAATACCTTAAATTTCTCCTTAAAGCAGAATATTACATACAGCATCTTACTTATTTTGAAGACCTAATGGAGACCATTAGTTACTTAATCTGATGACTAAAAACCAGACCATGGAATTACCAAGCGTTTCATTCATTTGGTACTCTGTTTTAGGCTGGTTACTAAATTTTAAGATCAAGCTTTCAGTTAGCAGAGAATCCAAAAAATCCCTAATGCTGTTTCTCCACCAAATTCCATTGATTATTAAAATAATATACCTTTATTTTGGCCTCAGTTTTAGTCATAAGTTGAAAGTTGAGATTGGAATGCAAAATTCCTACCTTTAGCCTTTACCCTCAAATTTGGAAACACATCTTTAGGGTGATGTGATAGAAGGAACTCCATCCTATGATCACATAGAAGTTTTGATGGTCAGCAGCATGCATACAAAGGGGTTATTCTGCAGGTACACTGCCAAGCCCCTCAGAAATTAAATATATGTGGTGTATCTATTATCTCCTGAGCTGAATTACCAAACAAATGAGATGCTGGCATCCCAGTTCTGTTTGCTCTCTGCTATTCATTCTACCCCTAAGATCTGAGGTTGCTCCAAGACAGCTTGTGCTAAAGGTTTCACAAACTGGCTATAGCCATTGACACGGGTGGATGCCCATGTACTTCTCCCACTATTAATCTCAATAGTTTCTGTGGATATTCCCACATAGTGCTTCCTCCACTTCCCAGCAAGAGGGCAGTAATTAGAACTTAAAAATATGTAATTTGACAAAGGAAAAAAAAAAACCAACAAACAAACAAAAACCAAAACAACTACAACAAAGACTTTTCTTTGGATTCACTGATTGGTGGACAGGCCAACCAAAGCATGATACATCTTCTGTGCCTTCTGACTGATTTATTCTTCATTGAAATCAGCACAAGCCCAATACCAGTTACTTCAAATAAGATGATGAGACTGAGTGAAAGACAAACATCCGAGGAGGACCCACTTCAAAGACAGAGATACAGTTCCAAGACACGGGCAAACAGTGATATCAATGTTTTAGACAGGAAAGTCAAAAGAAGTCCCATTTTCTAAAGCACCTAATGCTTGGGATTTTCAGAGGGGTCTGTGTCAGGTTTTAATCACTGAGAACCCATTCCAATGGGAAATCCAGAAAAATCTCATGGGATATTCACAGGGCACAACAGGTGATGTTTTTTTCGATTAGCAGGGATGTATCCTTACCAAAATAAGAATGGAGTCACCCCTTCCTTCAATGAGAGCTGTAAGGAGAGTTCAAGATAACAACCTTTGCTGAAAGATCTGTTAGTGTTTAAAAGGACACGTAAGAGGCTGAAATACCTTGTCTAGTGTAAATTTTCTTCTGCTTTTGTTACATGGGTTCAGAAAGGCAGGTTTGAAATAATATGCGAAGGCTGGGAGCCAGACTGATCTCTGAGCATAACATCAAGAAGGCTCATCGAGATTCCTGTACTAAAGCCAGCAACCCACACTTCCTTTTTTTTTTTAACCAGCATTATTTTGCAAGTTTTCTATAATTTTTGGATGGTTTAATAATCAAAACTTGGAACTACTATAAACATCACACCATGGGAATTGCAGTAAAATCCAACATTTGTATCTGAATGAGAAACTGATAATCCACTTTTCCTGAAACACCCCATGCATTTAAAACTAAGTAGTAACCACTCAAATATCTACTAGAAAAGGTAAAATTGATGTAATCAACAAATATAATCTATTAGTTCAGGTTACTGAACTAGCTACTTCAACATCACTAGCCATACTTTCCTTCACCCTCTCTATCAAGAGCTCAGCTTGAGCTTTAAAATAAATGCAAGGATAACGAAGTCCACCTTTCATTCTGAAGTCTGATCCAGTTCAGACTGAGCACCTGCTGCAACACAGCACTTTTCAAAGCTAGGCAGTGGTGATTGGAAACTGAACGGACCAGTGTGCACAATTTAAAGCTTACTGGGGACAAAGACATGTAGAACTAACCTGATTAAGAACCCTGCCATTTCCCTCATCCCTCCAAAAGAGTGAAATTCCCATCAAGAGACCTCAAATTCCTCCCACAGTAAGTTTGTTAGCAACAAAAGTAGACCAACATGTCCCCAGAAGCAACTTCATTGCAATTCTGTGCTCTCATACTTGCCAGTAATTGCCCAAATGTATTTTACACTCTTTCAAAATTAGTATTGGATACAAAAATATAATGGGAGGTTTTTTTAAAAAAACCCTATAGTTTATCCAAACCAGATTGATTTAGCAGGAGCTTTAAAACCCTAGCTGAAAGACATCAGCAGCATCTGTTATCTTACCACAACTTTTACAGCCCTCATGTAAAATAAGTTGCATAATAATGTGTACAGGATGAGTGCCATGTGCATCTAGGACTTCCCACTCATCAGTAAGACATATTCTAGTTCTGTTCCCCCCCAAATTAACTCAGGTAACACAATTTCTCTTTTCTTCTAGCCTTGTTCAAAAGAACTGTGACACCAAATCACACCTCCAAGACTGCAGATACCTTAAATTCTCACTACAGAATTCACAAGTGTACCAACCATATTATTTTAATTTAGTTGTTAGTATATACACGAACAATCAAAAGTATAATAAAAAGCAAAAGTAGGTTGTTTGTGTGTTTTCGTTTTTTGTTTTTTTTTTAATAAACATCATGTGATACAGACTGCAAAGACAAGTAAAATGCAGACTTTTTACAGTTTCCCATGAACATGAATACAATAAGAATCATAGGCCAAACTTCTCCTACTTGGATAGCACAGCAGAAGGTGAGAAAAGACTTGTGGGTTTTTTAGAATTTTATTTTTTTTTTTAAGTACTGCAAGACATCTCAGTATGACAACACATGCGACTTGCTGCATCTTAAATACTTTTTTTGTCCCATTATTACTAAAAATGTCTTGCTTTCTAACTACTTTACCACAGGGTCTTCCATCACAGAATGACATACACATGGCAACATCCCTCCACCACCCAGCAGTGGTTATTTAAATGATAATTGTCTCCTTT
>JAOEGS010001322.1:33446-45195 GCA_025447755.1 Corythornis vintsioides | reverse complement strand
GAAAGAAAGAAAGAAAGAAAGAAAGAAAGAAAGAAAGAAAGAAAGAAAGAAAGAAAGAAAGAAAGAAAGAAGGAAAATTTATCTTAGCCTCATGTTGTACTTGTCCATACTGTATTTGACATCTGTAATAAAATTTAGGTCAGATACACTTTTCCTTAAAAAGCATCCTACAAACAGCCCCATGCTTGTATTAGGGTCATGTCAAAAATAATAGAAACTATTGTCACTGTACTGAACTTCTGTATTGTATTATGTATTCTTCTCTCTTTTCTGCTTTTCTCCAAGACATAATACAAGATGCCTATCATGTTCCACTACATCTCAACAAAGGGGACAGAAAGGGAAGCTGCTTAGCAAGGAGCAAGACTCCTCAAAGTTACTGTGGCATCAATAACCACAGGGAAAATGTGCATCAATCACATTAGGTTGCTTGACAGTGTGTATCCTCTGCCCTTATCTGGATGAGAGCTGGGCAGAAGTGAAGGAGAGCTTTTGTCAAAGGATGGATTTTAGGTATTTTGTGCTATTATTTCATGGCAAAATTGCATGTTGGGTTTTTCATGAATGAACACTATCCTGGGAAGACAAGAGGTAATGACACACTGACATATGAAAGAGATGGTCCTCAGTAACTTCATAGAATCATAGAATGGTTTGAGTAGAAGAGATTTTAGATATCAGCTAGTTACAACCCTTTATCATGGGCAGGGACACCTCCTACTTAGTTCATGTGCTATCACAGATATACACCCAACTCTTACCTGTTCACATCTAGATGTCTCTAGGCCTCAATTGCTGCCTACACCTTGCCCTAACAGTTCTGGATCATTGCCCAGAGCAGTGTGAGGGCCAAGAGTCCTGATCTGCCTACCCATTTGTATATAAGTATCTGTTTCCAGTCTTTAAGAATACTTTCACACTAAGCCTCAGCTATTCTTCCTTCACTTTTGATGGGTCACCTAGAAACAAGGAGGAGAGACCACTGGATTTCATTTCACTCATGCCTCACAAAGGGCTTTGAAGTAAGGTCATGTAGGGAAAGGAATTATTTGCTTCAAATTTCATGCCCAGACTTGCTTTGAGATGTTTCCACTGAATATTTTCTGGTTTTGAATGATATTTTCTGGGGTAGATGGTGAAATCTAGTTCCCTGCAGAGGCATGACACCTGTTCTCTGTCTAAAGCCAGTTTTAATTCAACCAATGGATCAAGAATTCAGTGTCATCTTCTTGGCACTGCACACTTGCACTTTCCTTTCTTTCTCTCTCTCCCTGTCTTCTTTTTCCACAGCCTAGTGACATTCTTTGCTATATTTGAGGTGCTAGCATAGATCAAAGTCCTCCCAGGATCAAACAATGTGCTGCATGCAATCCTTACAGTTACAAACAAGGTCTTTCACTGACAGAAACACGTTTCTGTGCTGCATTTTCAGCAGCCTATCACACTTGATTCAAGGATAGCTTTTGATTTTGCAAGGAAACTCTCTTCTGCCCTTCCTCCTCAATTCTTCAGAAAGAGGGGTGAGTGAAATAAAGGACTCAATTTAGCTGAAAAGAGAGGACAGATTTCTTTAAACTTTGGAGAGAGATTTAATACATTTATGCTCTATGAATATGTTGTTTGTTGTAACAAGTAAAAGATAGAGAGCTTCAATGGAGGAGAAATATATCTAATGTTATACAGCAATAAATATAACAAGATAAATCAAGAAAGAGAGGAATGAGGAACTTGCCTGAGTGTTTCTTACATCTTTCTGATGGTATTTAAAAATACTTTGTGGTCATCACTTCCCTCTAAGAATCTTGCTGTTCAAATAGCTCTTCAGTATAATCTTTTTATGGTTGAAGTGATAGGTAGGTCCAGAGAATGTTCTGAAACTGTATAAATGGTTTTCAGGGTACTAATTACTATGGGCAACTATTTCCTATGAGTCTTGTCTTCATACAGCTTCAAGCAAACCTTCAAAGGAGACACAATGAAAATATAATTATTAATGTACCATTTTCTGAGCTTGGATCTTTTGTATTCTATCTCTTGGAGCTCCTGAAAAGCTTTCTGAAAAGTTAGGTGACATAGACACTGAAAGTTTAATGCAAATAATAATTTTGCAAGTCTCGCTAGTAGGGTTTCTCATACTTTTCCTGTACTCAGGAAACACTATTTCCTGCAGAACTTGGTGTTTTGTTGTGTTTTATTTTTCAGAACATTAAAAAAAAAAAACATCTCTGGAATTATTTTCAAAAGACAATTCTGCTTGTACCTTGGGGAAAAAAAAACAATAAACAGAAACACTCCCCCCAAAAACATGCAACCAAACAAAAAACCAAAACAAATAAACAAACACAATCAAAATAAAAATTAAAAAAAAAACAAACAAGAAAACCCCACACAACAAACTAACAGAAACACAAACCACAAAAAAAACCCAAAACCAAAAAACACACCAAAACCAACAAACAACAAAACCTGACCTTTTTTTTTTCTGCCACTTCCTTACACAATCAGGAAAATGTAGAAATAAGGATTGTAAACAATAAGCAATACCCTCCTCCACATTAATGCAAGAAAAATGTATTTTTTTTTTGTTAGGGAAAATAATTGCTGATTAATAATTTTGAACAAATAATCCTCATACCCCATAATTTGCATTCTGTTATTAAAATTCAATCAATAGAAAACTCTTTTTAATAATTAAGTTCAGGGATGTTACTGTTTACTCATAATGTTACTGGATTTGGTATTCTGGTTCATCCTGATACATAGGGATGGAAAGAAGCACTTACTTATAAGTGGCATACAGATGAAACATATTGCTTTCAAGAAGAAAATTAGATATTCTCCCTAGATGGCCACTTCATCAGGGTCTGTTTATTTGACAGAAGAGTCTTAGTTTCACTGCTAGCTAGTATTTCTTCTCTAATTTTAAGCATCCACACTTAGGGTACAAGTAGTTGGCACTCAGGTCCTCAGAAGATAAGAAAAAGCACAGATGTTATTCTCTGAGAAACTGTCAGGAAGTAAAAGACATGAACCCATTTCAGTCTGTGATTACTTGTTATGGGATCACATGCTTACTGGTTTACCTCAATGGCCCGTATTCTAGAGTGCAGGCAGGGTAAAGAAATATTAATTTCCCAACTGCATAGAGTATATTTTCTCTCTTGTCTGAAGTGAGGAGGTGCTAGTCCCACTCTAAGAGTTGTTTTGTTTATTGGTTTGGATGAAACATTCAGGGGACATCAGAGGATACTTGAAGTGAGAGGGCAACCTGCCTTTCTCTCCTACAGTTAATTCCTTCAACATCTTTCCTCATGTTTATTGCAAAGTAAACCGCATTAGGGTTCAAGTTTATGTCACGGGAAGAATCCCCACTGGTCATTACACATGGCTGATGTGGTAAGATGTGCAACAGCATAGGATAAAAATTGTTAAAATAATTATGAATTCATATTCTAGACTGAAAGATCAAACTAAGCATGAAATAGTTACACAAAACAAATAGTGTGTACACACACACTTTAATATGAGGAAATATGTGTAATTCTTGTGAGACCTAGAGAGATTTGATGTGAGCTCCAATAAGTTCGTCTCAATTGTAATAAATTTTCAAATTCATTCTATGAAGAGCTATCCCTGTCTAAATCATAATATCACCTTGTTGCCTACTCTCAAAGAAATACATTCCACAGGAAATCTAGGAAAACAGTTAAAAGGAAAATATGAAGGCTGGTATGGTTAAATGGAGTAAATTTTTAATTTTTTGAAAGGAATGTGTTCATACTTTTTCAGATTCTGTATGAAAATAATCATTATAGAAACCTCCTTCAAAAGTTCACCGTAATGAAAACAGCTTCAATGAAATGAAAATACTGCTTGTAATTCTAATTACAACCTAAAAATCCTGAAAATAATGGAAAGAATTATTTAAAGGAAAAGGAGGCCCTTCAATAAACTGGATTACTTCAAGAAGTACTGGAATATCTTGCAGTGGGGAAGGGGAAGACTCTAATAGGAAGATACTGGAAAAATCCTGTCATATAAAACTCTGTAGATTATGACCTGGACTATGTGGACCAGCTCAGCATAGTCCTCAAAGGGCTGGTACAGGAAGCACTGACAACTTTCCACTACAAGTTTATTCATCACCAGAGGTAAATCTTTCCACCAGTAAGACCTTAAACTGCTCTGCACAACTGAGGCTGCTGAGGCATCTTTCTCACTGGCTGCCAATTTCCTTGCTGAAAATCGGAATGCTGGGCTGGGTGAACTGTTTCATAATACTTGGCACTAGTCTCTGGGTGTTCAGCCCAGGCTTCAGGTATTCCAGGGTTGACATCACTCTGCTTGGTCTGGTAGTGAAACCTGCTGTGGGTATGTGTGTAATGATGTGAAGGACCACTTCTCTCTGGGGTAGGTAGTGAGCTCCATGAACTTGTTGCAGACAGAAAGATGCATCCTGTATAGCCTGCACGTACATATATCTGCTCACTGCTGACTCACTGAAGCCTCTGCAACCAGTTCTCATGTGCCTATTAGAGGTTGCCTGTCCACATGGTAAAGTCCCACTGGTTTCTGATGACATCTCAAGAGTCCACATGATTAAGCAGTTGTGTAGAAAAATTAGAGGTTTTATGAAACTGGAATTAAAGCAGAATTTTAGTCTTCAGATTAGTCAATTACAAGTTACTTCTGTGCAGAGAACCCAATTTAGTACTGGGGGGAAGGAAGTGGATTGGAATTTATTGCAGTAGGTAGGTAGGTTTTTGTATCTTCAGTGTCTGGTTTGTTCTGATCCCATTGGAATCAGTGCAGAAACTTCATGTGGATTTCCTGGAAGTAGATCTAAGTCAATTGCAAGATAAATCCCCTCTCTTTGTGTGAGCTATCTGTAGTGTCCATTCTCATTATGCGTGGGAGGGAGTGGAACAGGGCTTAGTGAGCTTTCTCCAAGTCTCACTAATGTCAAAGCTTTTTTATTTCTAAGGATGCTGTTTTTCTTACACTGGGAAACTGAGGGGAGTTGAGCAGTGAGTAGGTACATACAATTCTCGAAAGCTGGCTTGGTGGTGTCAGACATGCAAGTTAAACTGGAAAATGTAGTCATGTGATTGGACTTTTAGATTAAGCTAAAGTGGGTGTGATATTCTGGCATTGTAGTGGTTTTTGTGTGAGCTCACTGATCTCACATAATCTATTACACTTTCCTCTCTCAGAAACTCCTGGGATTTAGCACTTTAGGCTAGCTGGTTTGGCTGTCAAAGGCCTGAGAGTGTGCAAAGTAAATTATAAGCATCTTTACAGACAACCAAAGACATCCTAGTTCTCTGGGTTTATTCAACATTGAATTTTTCCTGTGGTTCTCTGACTCTTTTGTAATGCAGAAAGATATGATGTATGATTCTACAGACTATGGAGAAGTTGTCCTCTGTCAAACTTGAGTGGAAAGGCTGAATCAGATTATTGCCCATTGGTTTTGCAGTCTTACCTGAGTGTTCCCAAACTGGCTTTGTGCAAAATCAGCTGAGTGGTTAAAGCTATTTGAAATGCTGATCTATACAAACCTAATTAATGTGAGTCTGAAAGCAAAAATACTGCCTCCCGATAATGTGGAGAAACTTGCATGTGACTGGTGTTGTTGCCGTAAGCTAGGTAGGGCTTTGTTGTTTAAATGCTCACCTGTAGCTAGGCTATCTTGATGCTGCTCACTTCAGGTACTGCAGACATCTGGATAGGCTTTTACTATTCTTTACATCCACAGAGAAAGTATTAACACTTTGAACACCTGTTTCCATACCTGATAATCTACCTTGACAGATGACTGCTTCTTTATTCAACGTTTCTTTGTTTTTCTCAGGTGGCTTTCTGTGAGGCAGGGAGCAACAAGGACATATTATCCATTTCAAGCACCTATACGCAGGCTGCTATAAAGCTGTCTTGAAATTAGATATTCAAAAGAAAGCACTCTATGGGAGATGGAAATAAGGCACTGGGACTTCAGCATTTCTCCTTGTACTTAGCAACTTAAAACTCTGGCCATTCCTGTTCTGCAGTAATTAGAAGCAGTAAACAGAAGCAGTAAACATATCCGCTAATTTGTTTTCCAGTGATCCTGGCAGGAAACACAACACCACCCTGGGACTTGAGGTTTCAGGTTTGTTCCTAGGTTAACTATTAGGAATATGAATAATCTTGGGCAAATCACTGTGCCTCTCTGAGGTCTCTAGTTCCACTTATAAAAGGAAGACAGAGCTCTTGAACTCTTGTAAAGTGGAATACAAAGATCAAGTATTTATTACCAGGTCCACTGCCTGCCTTACACAGGAGAAATTATGGGTTTTTTCCTTAATCATTTAATATTGTCAGATGCTTGCAAGAACTGCTAAAACACCAACTCTTTTCCCACCTCTTGGCTTTTAAAATGGTAAGTCCTTAAAATAAATTTGAAAAACACCAACTAAGCAAAAACTTGAATTTATCATCACCTGGTAGATCTGGATAGGGCTATTCATGAGAACAATCCAAAGGCCTTCACCTTGACTTCCCAACATAGTTTCATGTGATTTTAATCAGATTATTAGGCTCTCAGTACATCTTGAAAGCTTGTAAAAAATACATTGCTGGCAGAAACATTTTCGTTACTGGGGAAACTTGTTGTTGTTGTTGATGTATGTGTTGCCTGCCATAAATGCTTATCTGAGAGGCAAAGGTCATTTGGTAGCTGCTTAGAAGCTTTACTTTCAGAAATGAAACTCAAGTGTGCTAGATCTGCAGAAGAAATTAGAGGGTGTAAAATAGATGAGGCAAGATCTATTCCTTAGTGCTGCAGAAGACAGATTATTTTGTGGCTTTTTATTTTTAATCTGGGTGTTATATTTTGTTGTGTTTCACTTGTTTTTTATTTCTTAACATTCAGGTTCCAGTAAGAGGTGCAGAAGGGAAAAGTTTTGCTAACTAAGCTCCCTGTGTATAGTTACAGGACTATGGAGTACAGCCTGTGGCATTAAGGGATGCACTCCCAATGCTATGACCTTTTCCTGAGCCAGTCCACAGGATTTATCTGCCAACGAGCAGATGCAAATTTGAGCTTGTTTGCTAGGCTAACCAGAACAACTTGGTAACCAAGGAAAGTGGGTAATCAAGTCCTGATCTAGGAATTTCATTATGTATACATACACGAGTCTGAAGATCAAACATATACTTGGTGTGCTGCCTAAATGTACCCTGAAACAACAAATCTACTCAGTTACCCATTCAAGTCTACTTCTACTTCTGTGAAGTCTGCTTCTGTAGGTACCAATTTCTGCTAGGGCTTGTAATATGTTTACAGACCTCAGTAGTCCATCTGACAAAGTCAGTTTAGGTGATACAGCAGCAAGTGCTCACTCTAAACTTACTTATTTGGGGCGTCGGCTTATTTCTCTGTACATCTGCCAACTAGCTTCAGTATAGAATCAGCTTGTTTCCAAATCTTCCAGTAAATCATGTTGGCAACAATACTGAAGCAAAAATTTGCAGTAAAGGGCCTATGAAATGTGATTGTAGGATCTACCTATGTGCAGGATCTGTAGCTGCAGTCCATTTCACAGCTAAAATTGTGACTAGTTCCTTTTCTGTTTTAAAACACAGGATGCTTCCAAGCATGTTATCTTACAAGAGACAATGGAAAAATAAGCAAACAAAACTTCTTTTTTTTTTTTTTTTTTTTTTAAGTCTAGAAAGCATGGAAATGTTTTCTGAAATAACTTTGCTTTCATCATGTTTCTTATTGTGATAGTGTGTCTCAGATCTGGAACAGTATTTTGACTAAGATGTTTTCTTATACTGTTTTGATCATATCTGAGATTAAAAACCAGCAAGTAAATCTGTTCTGAAACCAGTAAAAAAATCTCCTCTACAGAATCACAGAATGGAAGTGGTTGGAAGGGAACTCTGGAGGTTCTGTAGTCCAACCACCTCTTAAAAACTCACGTTTAATCACTACATAAAATATAGTCTTATTTCTTCTCTTAAAAGGTCAGTCTCTTCACAGGAGAGAAATATACATCAAAGCCTTGAAATGTTGCTGAATGGAGTGGTGTTTTTCTGGCTAACCATGGTCATGAATAGTCACACAGATGATCTCTAGCAGATTGACACTGGTAGGCAATTGTTGGTGCTGCACACCTAAACTGCTGACCACAAGGAAAACTTCACAGCATGTAAGTGACCTATGGTGACTAATGTGCTGACAATCGGTGTCACCAAGCTACTAGAGAAATTCTAAATCTGGACTTTTTTCTCTGTAGTGCACTTAATGTGCTCCGCCCAGCTTTCTGTTCTGTTCTGTTCTGTTCTGTTCTGTTCTGTTCTGTTCTGTTCTGTTCTGTTCTGTTCGGAAGTTTACTTCTACTGCAGTCATTACTTTACAAAGAGAAAGTGGATACCTGACTTATAAAGTAGAATTTTGTGACTGTGAGTATGATTTGTCTGCCCTAACTTCAGCCTAATGAAGAATTTTAAATGTTTTTCTTTCTTCTATAGCCATTGGAGAGAAGGAGTTGAACATGGGCAGTCATCCCACCTATTCTTTTCCATTGAATAGAGAGTGATCCAAGTCAAATTATTTAGGCTGCCTGAGTGATGTTATGTGAAAGTGCTCTGACAATTAAATCTGATCCCCTGCAAACCAGTCTTGTTCAAAACAGCTGCCAGTTCTCCAAAATGAAGCTAGTTAGAAAGTGGGGTTTCATCCTATTAGCCCACAGGTTTAAAAAGTTTAGCAGTAACACTGCTTATACAGACTCTTCATTGTCTTTATTAAACTATTTATCTGAGGCAACTTCATATTTTCTTTTAGGATAAACTGGAGATAATGCAATGTGCTTGTTTTAATTTGTAGAGTTAACTGATCTAATTATCTGTGTGTGTTTATTTAAATCCTTTTGAACACTGGGCACTTGAAGGTGGCTGCTTTGTTTTCCACCAACAGGAAATCTCTTAAAATGAGGTGATATAGCTCAGTGGGTCTTCTTGTATAAAGGATTTTCTAATAATGTGTGAATTTACCAAAAACAAAGAGAGGATATATTTACATAACACAAATTACAGGGAATTTTTATTTCCTTAAACTGAGGAGACCAAATGTCTTCTACTTTTACTATGTTAAAAGATTATCCATATTGTACAAAGATGTTAAACATGAACATATTGGGTGAGGCCTTTTGAAAGGCATATCCATTCTTGTGTCAGGCAAGTTTTTTTAGGTTTTTTTGTGTTAATATTTTTCCAAAGCCTCTGAATTGTGAAAACTTTAAGGCTTCACTATTGCAAGAAACAGCATCACAGTGCTGAATTTCTGCTTTTGGTTGAGTAAGTGTAACCTATGTACTTTCCATTGCTATATATTTAGTAATTTGAAGAAAAGAAACATGTGCTCCCATGGATGTCTAGATAACATTTAAGCAAAATTGAAAGAAGGGCAATATTTTTTTCTCCTTAGGCACAGAGTGATGGAAATGCCCTTTTCTAAATTTTACATCTTCTAATGAAATAACAAGCCTAGTGAATAAGGCCTCACCTTGCTTTCTTGACTTCCACACATTGTAGTTCTTTTATGCTTAAGAGAGATCCACAATAATTGTTTAGTTGTTCTACTTAGAAAATTAGTTTTACTGTCAGGTGTATACACCAGCTATCCAGTTGATGGACTTGAGCTGCATGGAGCGCTATATAGGGAGAAGGGGGACTTGTTATGTGCTGCATGAATATAGCCAGACTGCCTCCAGATTAGAGCAGGCTCAAATCTATGGCTCCACCTTTGATCCTTTGATCTTTCAGCTCTGGGATTACTGTGAACAAAACCAGTTTATGCCTGTTTGCTCCTGGCACCGTAGAGTCATCCAGGTCCCCTAATTCTTCAGGGCCAGTAAATTTCTTTGTGCTGTAGTAGTTTTTCTCCTACTAATTGTACACTCACTCTTAACACCATATTAATGAATTACCGTGTTCTTCCCATCAGTTGACAAATATGCCTTTGATAAACAGATGGAGACTTATTTGCTGTTTCCTGAGCATTAACTTAGTGGTCCAGCACATCCAACTTATCTTTTAGAAGCTTTGTTCATTTTAGTAGAGACCATATCTTTATTCACTTAAGCACCTGCCAGTGATAAATGAAGAGAGACAGGTGCTAATCTCTCTGGGTCTGCCATTCCCCAGGGAAAGAGACCATTTGATCATAGATATGAATTGCTGGTGGATCACTCTATTGATGCCACATCTCACACTATAAAGGGAAATGGCAGAAGTCCTTGCCCAGTTTGTGATGTCTTTAAAGCTTGTCTGGCTGGGGCACTGCGAAATATTCTGTATTGTAGAGTCATGTTTTGGCCAGTAAGTAAAACAGCACTGGTTTAAGAGCTGTGTATGTGGAAGTGCTTACTTTTGCTGATCCTGCTTATGCTCCAGCCACTCTTTCATAGTCTGTCAAAACAGAGTCAAACTCTGAAATCTTTCCTTGGATTATACGTGGACTTTACTTGAGCAAAGCCTGCACTAAGTGAGGAAAATCTAAATAAGGCTGTCAAGGCTTTGACCTAGAGTATTTACTCACATGAGTCCCGGTGAGAATTGCAGACTTAATACTATGTTGCAAATGTAAGCATTTCAGCACATTCTCCTGTGCTCTGACAAAGTTAATTGTCTCATCTTGACACCAAGTGCCCTGTACTTTTTTAAGAGGTTTATGCATGAGACTAATTATGTGCTGTTAATTTGGCTGCTATCAGCTTTTGGCTTTTAGCATCCGTTGGATTCAGGAACCGTGCAGGGTGGCATCTTCATGTAACTAGTGCAAGGGCTGTGAACTGGATGCTAAAAGAAAAAGACAGCAGATTACAGTGGACTGTGCTGAAGAAGGAGTTAAGTCTTGATTCCCTCAAACTTTGACCTGGTTACCAGAAACACTAGGATGCATGATCCACAAGTGTGCTGTATAGGAAAATTTTTCCAGCCTATAGATGGTCTCCTAATGTAGATAGGGCATACAAGTGAAGATTACCATTTCTGGTAACAATGTAAAAGAAGAGAACATCTGAGTGTAAGTGAGGGGCAGGGATAGGCTGGGACAGGCTAAGCACATCACCATATGTTAAATTTGTATTGTCTTTGAAGCACCTTTAAATTTACTGATAACTTGGCATTTAAGTTTTGAAATGAGGCAGACTTGTGACTTACCTCTTAAATTCCTGAGGATGTACTAGCCCGTCATAGCCGAGGTGACCTAAAACCTGAGCAAAGCACAGCTTCTAGCAATGCTCAGCTGTATTATTTCCCCTCACAGGTTTTTTTTTTTAGGCCTTTACAGTGCCCAACTGAAAGGGAGAAAATGGGCTTTGCACAGATTGTACTTTTCTTCTTGCTCTACAAAGTGCTGTGGAAAGCTAATCAACTTTGTACCAGAGGACATTTATTGTATTGTTTCCACGGAGTAGCAATTTCTCAATGGTATAATTAAGAAGTTGCTGGGCACTTACCTGAATTCCCTAAACTTAAGAAAAAAAAAAAAAAAAGAGAAAAAAAAAAGAGAAATGGAGAAAATGTTGTGGGAATCAGATTGATGTGACAGCTGATTTAGGTGTTTTAGGTGGAATCACTGAACAGGGTCTTTTCAGTGATTTTACTTTTCAGCTCAGGTTTTCTAACTGGCTGCGCTTTCTGGAGTTAGCAGCATGTTTTGCAAACTGTCTGCTTCTAGCAGCGATAACACCTC
>JAOEGS010001319.1:21734-38720 GCA_025447755.1 Corythornis vintsioides | reverse complement strand
ATAACTAATGCATGTATATATACACACCCTATAATTAGCTATTATATAGTAATGCAAGAAGATAGGAAACAGGAATGGGTAGTGACTTAAAACATACTCAAAATCATGTTCTAGTGGGCATGACAGAGATTGGGTTGGATGCTCATACAGACAAATACCTGCTCAGGAAAGACAGCTGAGACTAAAAGCCCATTTCAAGGATGTGTATGCTTATTCTTTAGTTCATAAGGTCTATGGGAGGCTCAAGTGACTAAACATTTCCCAGTAAAAGAGATCTTGCTGTCATGTAGAGTACTAGTGTAGAGTGTACATAAAAAAGCTAATGGAGATGAGTCTTTCTCTGGGTGACAAAAGAACTTCACAAAAGCATAAAACCTTCATACTAATGGGAATTTTCAATTATCATTTGGATTAGAAAGAAATACAGAGAGGCACAGACTACTCAGAAAATTCTGGAAAAGTGTTAAAGAACTTTGCAGAAGATGGAGAAAGCAACTGAAGGGGAAGGGACTACTTAATTACAATGATTGCAAAAGATCTGTCTAAGAACATAGACATCATAGGCATCATAGGAAAGAATGACCATAATACAGTAACCATTTTTAGAAAAAAAAAAAAAGTGGAGCATGAAAACAAATCATGACACAGAGAAGAAAAACTACAGTATCTAATGCCTACCCCCATGCTCCTATGTTTAGTGAAATTACCAGATGCAGTCGGCTAGCACAATTGCATCAATGATCTAGTACTGAGAACTGAGGCTGTGCAAATGTCACAGGTGAGTGGAATTTATCTCCCTCAAAAGAGAGAGGTAGCAATATATTTTATTGTGGTAAAATACTAATTTGACATAGAGTTCAGTAAATTTGATAAAATTTAACAAAGTTCAACAGTGGTTTGACAAGGCTCAGAAAGTTTGATAGCAAGGTTCAGCTTATTAATTACTGTGTGGAAGGAACATACAATGGAAAATTCAGTTAGCATTGAGGTAGAGTGATTCACAGAGAAAGGAAACATGAAGACTAGGAAAGACCCTCCCAGTGAGTCATGAGGTTCAGAGTGGACCTCTTTGTTTTCTAAACTTCTTATGGATCCTAGGTCCAATCTTGGACTTGGACAATGGTTGATGCTTAATGGAATGATCTATACGAAGTTTATAATAGAGTAGGCTACATGTATCAGTGATATTTTGTTAGTGTTAATTCAGCTTACTATCAGTAATGTACCAAGGATAAGTCATGGATCTGTCAGACTTGGAAAAGGAAGGATCTTTTAGTCTCAGATGAAGGATCTCAAACCTTGTGAGATATCACAGAATCATTTGGCTGGAAGAGACCTTTAAGATCATCAAGTCCAACCATTAACCCTACACTGCCAGGGTCCCAAATATCCCTACTCAAGGTGAGAGTGACCTGGCATGCAGACCAGCTGGAATTCAGGATGAGCTCAAATAGGGCCCAACCTGATCATAATACTTATAGGGTGACATAGTTGGCTGCTAGTCAGTGGTAGCTGAGCTACTAGCTCACTTAGAGCAGAGTAAAGGTGCCTCAGAAAAATATTTAGAAAGGTGGTTTTGAAACACAAAAATGGAAGATAACCTTAAGTATAGAACAAGATACCAGGGCTAAAAAAAGTATCTATCTATCTTGTGAGACAGGAGCTCTCCAGCTTGACATTTCGCCACAGGTCATAAGGCCTGATGCTCCTACAGCTAGTGGTCAAGTGTATAGAATCATAGAATCATTTGGTTGGAATAGACCTTTAAGATCATCAAGTCCAAACATTAACCCTACACTGCCAGGGTCCCTAAACCATGTCCGCCAGCACCACATCCACATGGTTTTTACACTTCCAGGGATGGGGACTCAACCACCTCACTGGGCAACCCATTCCAATGCCTAGCCACCCTCTCTGTAAATAAATTTTTCCTGATATCTAACCTAAATTTCCCTTGGCACAACTTGAAGCCATTCGCCCTCGTCCTGTCATTTTTAACTAGGTCGAAGAGGTCGACCCCCACCTCCCTATAACTTCCCTTCAGGTAGTTGTAGAGAGCAATAAGGTCCCCCCTGAGCCTCCTCTTCTCCAGACTAAGCAATCCCAGCTCCCTCAGCCTTTCCTCATAGGAGAAACACTCCAGACCCTTCACCAGCTTCGTTGCCCTTCTCTGAACCCATTCCAGTATCTCAACATCATTCTTGTAGTGAGGGGACCAAAACTGGACAAGGTACTCAAGGTGAGACCTCACCAGTGCTGCCTCCAGGGGTACCAATCACCTCCCTGCTCCTGCTGGCCACACTGTTCTTGATCCATGCCAGGATGCTGTTGGCCTTCTTGGCTGCTTGGGCACACTGCTGGCTCATATCCAGTCGGCTGTCTACTAGCACCCCCAAGTCCTTCTCTGCTGTGCAGCTTTCCAGACACTTTTCCCCAAGTCTGTAACACCACAGGGGGTTGTTATGACCCAAATGCAGGACCCTGCACTTAGTCTTGTTGAACCTCATGCAGCTGTTTCAGCCCAATGCTCCAGCCTGGCTAGATCAGTCTGGAGAGCCTCCTGATCCTGGACACACCCACCCAATTTAGTGTAATCCGCAAACTTGCTAAGGATGCACTCCATCCCCTCATCAAGGTCATTGATAAAAGATATTGAAGAGTACTGGTCCCAACACTGAGCCTTGGGGAACACCACTAGTGAACGGCCGCCAATTGGATTTAGCTCCATTCACCACCACTCACTGGGCCCGGCCATCCAGCCAGTTCTGGATCCAGTGAAGCACACATCCATCAAAGCCATAGGCAGCCTCACCTGGAAAGGTAATGGAGTAGCTCATTCTGGAAATTGTATCTCAGCATGTGGAAGAAAAGATCATCGACAGTAGACAGCATGAATTTACTAAAGGGAAGCAATATCTGACTAATCTGATAGCCTTCTACGATTGTGACTGAATGGGTAGATGCAGGGAAATCAGTGGATGTTGTCTACCTTGACTTCAGAAAGGCTTATGATACTTACAGTCTCCAGTAACATCTTGGGGGCAAGCTCAGGAAGTGTGGGTTAGAAGAGCAGACACTGAGATGGGTTGAAAACTGGCTGAACAATAGAGCTCAGACGTCTGTGATCAGTGGTGCTGAGTCCAGATGGAGACCTGTACCTAGTGGTGCTCCCCAGGGGTCAGTTCTGCATACAGTCTTGTTCAACATCTTCATCAATGACCTGGATGAAGGGATAGAGAGCATCCTCAGCAGGTTTGCTGATGATACTGAGGAGTGGCTCACACAGCAGAAGGCTGTGCTGCCTTCCAGTGTAACCTGGACAGGCTGGAGAGCTGGACAAAGGCAAACCTAATGAGGTTCAATAATGATAAGTGCAGAGTCCTACACCTGGGGAGGAACACCATGTACCAGCAGAGGTTAAACTTTAAGAGGTTTAAACCAGTTTCCTTCTGGAAAGCAGGAAAGCATGGAGAGGGACCTTGACATCATGGTGGACAATTTAAGTTATCCATAGGACAGCAATGTGCCCTTGTGGCCAGGAGGGCCAATGATGTTTGGGCATTGCATAGAGTGTGGCCAGCAGGTTGAGCAAGGTTCTCCTCTCCCTCTCATAAATACAAGGGATGCATAAATACAAGGGATGTGTGGCTACACAAAAATCTGTGGTTGTAGGTAATCACAGAATGAGATATTGGAAAAACACGCAAACATGATACAAGATAATTTAACTGTAAAAGGTGTGAAATATTTTATCTTCTGGGAACAAGTAAGGCACACAGCAGCATGGCCAGTTTTGCCTTTTTTTTTTTTTTCTCCTACAGAAATAGTGTAATTCAGAGGAGGGATACATTGCTTAATAATAAACTATATTAAAAGAAGTTGAAAAAAACATGTGTAAGGTAAGACTTGGGCAGTATGCATATGTCAAAACTGTGTTCTAAAATAATACCTTTAACCAGCCAGACTTTCCGTAGTGATCTTCCCTTGTTGCAGAAACCACTTCTTGACTTCTATAGTTAGCTGACATGTATGCAAACCTCTTTTTTAATAAGTTAATGAAGTTTTACACCTTTGTAACAAAAAGGGGAAAGCTTAGAGGAAACAAGTGATACAGGGTTGTTTTTAAACATGAGTAGCTTTGGTTTTTTTTTGACTGATACTCTTCAGTGAGATCAAGTTTTATGACACATCTCCATACAGAAAAATGCAACTGAAAACACAGAAGAACAGCTATGCAGCAAAAACACTACTGCAGTCTTGCAGAATATTAAGGTAATAATCCAGTTTAGTATGTTATTCACAGTCACAGTCCCTGAAAACAAACAAATAAACAACAAACCCAACACAACACAGTTCACATGAATTCAATACTAGGTATGCTGCAGTATTAGGTTAGCTAAAAGTTCTTGAATGGTTTCCACTTCTGTCTGGCTCTGCATTGCTCAAAATAATAATTAAAAAATTTAAGCATTTTTAATTTTACATTGTTCTTCTGCTGTTATTAGTTAAATATAACCTCAATGTTTAATGTTTCTGCACTTGCTTCTAGTGATTTGCATTAAGAGAATATTCATTTGTCTGTATTTCTATGGCAGATTCATCTGTTTCACTATTATGCAATAGACACATAGCTGAACTAGTATCTGCTGCCACAGATCCTTTATACAATTAGAAGTATTAGTTTCTATTGTTTTCTTTTAAATGTCTTCCTGAATCTTCCCTGAAATTAGACACAATATTTTGAGGTAACTTCTGCAAATAGTAGAAATTCTTATTTCCTTGTTACTAGTCAGAAAGCACACTTCACTTAGTCTGGCTGCATTTTGACATGTTTCTAAGCCCAAATTTGAGAAGTCATTAAAGCCACTATGCATACTTATCACAAAGTACAAGCAGAACACCATACTACTGCATAATGAAAATGAACTGAAGGCTATACTGTCCCATACTTATGAAATGAGAAAAACTTGCTTCATGACTTTACATCTCTTGCAGAATGATATTCTTCAAAATTTTTCATTTTCCCAGAAATTTGTTCTCTAGAACAATGATCCCCAATTATGTCATCAACAGTTGGGCAGATCAGCAGGAGCACTACCTATAAACACTCCCTTTAAGCTTCATTGGGAAGTAAAATCTTCAGGCAACCTGCTCTCAGAAGAAAATGCCTTTTATGTGTAAGAGGGGGCAATTGAACTAGCTTAACTTTTACTTCCAAAGTAAAAAGCTACAATAAAGAAGCTTATGTATTTGCATGCTTGT
The DNA here is from genome assembly GCA_025447755.1 of Corythornis vintsioides. Classification (NCBI taxonomy): domain Eukaryota; kingdom Metazoa; phylum Chordata; class Aves; order Coraciiformes; family Alcedinidae; genus Corythornis; species Corythornis vintsioides. The sequence continues at coordinate 33,458 of JAOEGS010001319.1, read as the reverse complement.
ATTTTATATGTGTATTTTCATTTTGCCATTGTACTTCTCAAAATTTAACAAAAGCATTCAACTTAGTTTAAGGTAAAGGGTGGTAATTCTCATATAAAGTTAGAGGAAAATCATGTGTAAAACAACCAAGTAACGCATGTCAAGGGATCATTTAATGAGTGTTAGAAATTCTGAAGAACTGTACTCTGATAACAGGCAATCTGACAGCTCCCTGTCTTACAGAGTTGCTTCTGTCTCAAAACAAATATTTATTTTTTATAATTTTATTTATTTATTGTAAGTTTATTCATCTCAAAATAATTATCTTCTGAAAGTTTTCATTAAGCTAAACACCATATATGGCTATTCAGGGACAATCCCAAAGTTATATGTGCTGTATTCTACCCCTTTAAGCAGACCAGCTCTCTTGAACAGCAGTAACTCTTTTTAGATATATTTAAAAAATGCTGACAGGCATGTGCCATTCAATGTATTTAGTTATTTTATTTTCACTATCCAAACTCAAAAGAAATGCACAGTTGTTTCAGATATCAACATAGAATGTTCTGAAAGATATCCCTTTGATGTTGTCTTCAATAAACCACATGCCCGTATGTTTGCAATTCAACCATGAGTAGCAGGTGTCATCTTTATCTCACCCTTCCTCCCTAAAGGAACTCCTTTTTTTACTTTAATGAAGTATTGCAAACCTCTTACTACAAAAAAAAAAAAAAAAAAAAATTAGACCAAACACTTTTTCAAACTTGCAATCTGGCACAGTACAATCTTCAGCAGTTTCATTTGGTATAGTAATTCTTGTATTTTTCACTCAGGTTAGGTCTCTGAGCATTTTAGATTTAAGGCAGACAATACACAGTTTAGAAATATATTAGCACATATTTGTCATGGCATTTTCAGTAAACATCAATTTTACATAAATCATTCTGCATTTCACTTTTCAGAAAACTTATTCAGTGTTGAAAATAAGCCTTTTTTCCACCAGTTGTCTTGTTTAGATATGCTTCTAGTTTTAGAAGCTCTTAGAGCTCTGCCCTCCAGGTGCTTGTGATCAAACATTCCTAAAAAGTTTGTTTTCTTTATACAAGTTACATTTCCTCATACTCTGTACAGTAAATCTTTTCCCATACATTTCATGGCAGTTTATCAACATCTCATGTAATGATTAAAAGCATAATTTCTGGAAAAAAAAGAAAACATTTTTTACATATATTTTTACAGTTATAGTAATCTGTACATTTAGCAACTATTATTTCAGCTATGGAAGCTTTTAATCAATATTAGGATAAGAATATGAGTTTCTTTTGAAAGTCTTTTCCCCCTCTGGCTTATTATATGCAAGGTTGTGGAATTTACTAATTTTGAACCTTAACATATTTATAGGATAGACAATAAAACAATAGTATACTAGACAATACTTGTTCACAAATATATGATATACTGTGCACTTAGAAAAAAATTAACTTCAAACTTAAGTGCAAAGCAATATTAGTATTGTAGTTCTACATTGCAGCAACAGTCACATATGCATAAACCAGCACCTTATAAAAAAATATAAAATCACACCATATTGGGTAGCATAATGATTACATTAAAGTATGATAAGTGTAATAGCAACTAAAACAAACGAGTCTGCTAATGCAAAGACTGTATAAAAAAAAATGGCATTATACAATGCTACTGTAGAGCTGCAAGCTTTTGAAATGCAGTGGGTTCTATGTGCTTTTTAAAAATGGTTACTACAATTGGAAGTAGCAAATTCAGCAAAATCACTGCATTTACATTCTCAACAGCTTTTTGTGAAAACCAGGTTTGCTCCAGGACCTAAACACTGTAGATGATCCCATATCCCCTGAGAGTCCTAAGCACTACTTGGTCCTCCTGATGCAGCTGGGAATACTCTTCTTCAGTGATCAAGCCCTTTCACAGATAGACTTGTTAATAAAAGACTATTATGTGTTCCTGACCAACAGCACAAAATTACAGTACAGTGAAAAGATATGGCTTTATCTAAAAATTGTAAGGTATTAAATAAAAATTCCACAAGACACTTAATGAGTTCAACTCTATATTTATGCAATCAAAAAGACTATGCAATCAGTCATACTGTAGTAGAACAAGAAAAAGACTTTTTATTCACTTGAAAAAATAGCAGACTGGAAGATTTCTTCATTGCATTACACAAACTTCCCTGAGATTTGTACATAAATTATATTTAGTCTACTATATATGGAAAACCAGTTAGCTACTGAGTGTCATACACTGCAAATTTTACATAATTACTGCATATGTTATCCAGCTAAAATGCTGCTTCAATGCTTTAAAGCTTTATCTTGTTATTACAAAAAAAAACAAACAAAAAACAAACAAACACATACACGCAACTAAGACTACAAATGCAAAGACTTTTTTTCCACAGAATTTTAAATCTTCAAAGCAATTTACAGAAATGGAAAAAACAAAAGTTAAGTCGAACAAAGAACTTTAAAGCTCTTTGGAGCTTAAAAATTATGAAGTTAGCTTTAAAAATTATCTACACAAGTGCTTGGTGGCAAGAAGACCAAACAGAAATATTACTAGATAGAGTGGGCAGAAAAGGGGCTGATGCTGCCCTTTCTATTTAGCAATCTCCTGTATTATAACATCATAATTTTAGATAACTGACTGTGGGAGAGAAACATCACAGTGGTACAAAAGATTGCTCTACTAGTACTTTAAGGATTTAAGTAAGGATTTTAAAAATTCTTATTTAAATTGAGGCCACTCCTGATAATATGTAGTTAAGCACAAATGTTAAGGAGGCCCTGCAGTGAAAATAACTATTCTGTTTCACTAACTTATCGCCACAAGTTTGTAAAATGAACACTCAATTTTAAATACAAATCGGGATGTCAGGTCAGTTTGCCAAGCTGCATATCCCCTTAATTGAACTTCTCTCAGCAGAAGTCCAAGAAGAATAAAACATTGTACTTCACAAACAATAATGCTTAAGAATAAGTAAAAATAATAATAAAAAAAAAAGACTATCTGAACTAAAACAAACCTGTAACTTTACTGCTTTGATATGAGATTATCCCCAAGTTTTACGCCTCAAGGCAAAACCGAAGAGTAGCACTGTCCATAAATTTGTTAGGCTTATTTCAAAAGCTGAATTATGCAGCACAAGTAATCTGCTCAGGTAGCTCTAATCTCCTTCCAGTTCTCAGTAACTGGGATCATGTCTTTGCCTCCTGCTGAGTGTGAAGCAATTGCACTTGTTGTTCTTCCTTCCAAGTAGTCTTATGATGGGTATTACCACAGAAAGAAATAGGAGGTCACTTGGGCCATTTAATTACAAAATACACATGATGTGATTGTGATTGGTTGTATAAGATACTGGGCTATAAGCATTCTTTATTTATTGGAAGGAAGGTGTAAGGTGATAATCTCAACACCAAAGTGAGGAACTGTGAAATGGAGGGTATTTTCTCAATTTTTAATTCTGCTTTTAAAGAGTTCCCATACATTTATGACGGCATGAAAATTATGAAGATAGAAAGAATAAAAGAGCAGCACTTAAAAGCAGTATGTTTAGCTTTCATATTCAGAAACAAACTGAAGACACTGTCTTGTATAAAATGGTTTCATTTCTACTCATTACTGCTGCATCTTGTTATATAAATGGAATCTGATACTCAGAGGAAAAGCAGGAAAAACTGGATGTTTGATTTTTCAGCTTAAATTAGAATTTTCACATGGATGAGTAGGTTTTCTGGCTCTCCAAACTAAGAACACTTTGCTACTTTTCCCTCAAAATACTTACAGTACATCACACAGCCTATCACTTTGCATATATTGCTGGCTGATAACTGATTCAGACAGGCACATTAAAAATTTCTGGGCTACATAACCACTTCTACTTTGTTATACAGAGAAGCCATTTCTGCATCAACAATGAAAAAGTTATAAACTTTTATATTATTTGTATTAGCACACACAAGCCCTTGTGCAACACACAAAACAGGGTGTCAAGTCATGATATATTCAGTGTGGAAATACTTGTAGTAAGTCTTTTCTGTGGATCTCCATTTGAACAAAAGAGCACACTGTCTTTTCATCTCTTAATCTTGCCACGTTTTTAAGTCGCCTCATTTTTGCATTGCCAAGTAAGGCAAAAAATGGTGTTGTAGACTGACCATAGATTAATTTATTTAGAAAAATAATTTCTCTCCCTATTGAGAATTTCAGCATATTCTAACAGTAACAAATATATCCTGATAAAGAAAACCAGCAGGATTCCTCAGTATGCAGACTGAGATAGACACAGATTTTACTTTCAGCAAAAATGCATATTATACACTGCAGACCAAGTACATTTTGTTCTGCATTCCAACATATCCTCTGAAGGAGGCATAGTTTCCTCATCCACCCATGTTGTCCCTTATATGATCCACTCGCTGAGCAAGATCTCTGAAGGTGGGGCGCTGGGCAACATTGTTGTTCCAGCATTCTCTCATGATAGCATAAATCTGGAGAAGACAAAGAAAAACAGTGGTAGGTAAACAAATTCCATAAATAGTTAATATTTACTCTGAACTGGTCCAAAGAACACACAACTTCTCTTTATGCTTCCAAGCAGCAGTGGCACAAGAGTGTCTTATTGTACCAATCAGTTTACCTGCTTGATCCCAATGACAGCAGGAAGCAAGGAGAGTCAGCTGCAAAAACCCCATTTTAGAAAAGGAGATTTTTTTAAAGTTAGTATGGAAATTCACTCAGCTAGTTTAGGAAACTTTTAAGAGACTTACGTTATTATCTTGTTGCCTTTTTTTTTTTTTTTTGAAAGCTCAGAAATGTTTAAAATGACAAATGTTTTACAGAATTAAAGATAGCAATTCTAAATTAAGCTTCTCCTGCAATGTTAAGACACACTCTTCCACATCTGCATGTTAAATTCTTAAATTATTCTTCATATATAATCAGAAATAAGACAGAAAAGTGACAGTGCAAACTGAACCCAGTTCTAGTACAGTAGATTTAAATGCTTTTTGGAAGAGATTTCCATTGCAATAGGCATTTGGCAACAATTTTTTCCCAAACAAGGACCTGATAGCTGGTCACAAAACAAACTTGCCAAACTCTTCTTACTGCTTTAACTCAAATCACTATTAGCCTGAAGAAGGGAAAACTGAGAGAGGATCTTATCAATGTTTATAAGTATCTGAAGAGTGGCTATCAAGAAGACTGGGCCAGTCTCTTTTCAGTGGTGCTCTGTGATAGCATACGGGGCAACAGTCACAAGAAGTTCTACCTGAACATAGGGAAGAAAAAATACTGTGAAGGTAAGAGCGCCCTGGAACAGGCTGCCCAGAGAGGCTGGATCTGTTCCTGTGTGGCCTACTATAGGTGATCTGCTCTGGTAGGTGGTGGGGGTGTGGAATCAATGATCTCCAGACATCCATTCCAACCCTTGCCATTTTGTGATTCTTAACAGCTTCTCATACTTCCAGCAATTTTCTAGATGTTGCTCAAGCTGTTTAAGCAAAATCTGCACAGCTCCCAGGAAAAACAGTAACATCAGTTCCTTATTTTTCAACAACTCTGAACCTCCTACATTGACTAAGCTGCTTTAGACTCAAATCTCACACAGTTTGTAAACTACAGACATCTGGAAGATTTAATATCTGTGGTGACTACTGGCCTTTCACGATCAAAATGGGAAGATTAGAGTTTCTGATGAGAGTGCCATTTCCATTTTCCTTTGGTATCTTGAAGAAATGTCAAACACTAAAATCTTTGCTTTAGTTTGGATACAGTAAAACAGATCATTGTTACACATACGACATTCAGGTTATCTACAAAAAGTCAAACCTTTGCAATTCAACAACTGCTGTACTCATACATACAATGCAAGAAAGATTACTTCAGAGACTTCTCTTCTGATTCCCTATAAATTATTTCTTCCCCCATGGCTTCCCTGTCACACCATTCTTTTTCTCTGATGGACCTGACCATGATCTCTCCTCTGTTTCCAGTTCTGAATGGATTATTTCTTGACTTATTGCCAAGTGGGCTTGATTTTAAAGGAATACAGCAATCCACTGAACTGGAATTTTTCTTGCATCTTTCTCCCTGATTCACCTACCAGTTTGACTTAAGCAGAAGTGCACCCTGCTCTGTAGAACAGAGAGCGAGACTTAGAAACAGGATGAAAGGTTTTTTAAGAAAACCCCACCAAATTTGTGTGCTCTGAGGATGGCTTTACATACACTCACTTCAATACCTACAGAGTACATGAATATAAAACTGAAGGCTCTGAATACACGAAGTCTAATTCGTACACTTAACTGTGACTATTTGCAGGTAGCTCTTGGCTGAGAGTTCTCGACAGTGAATAATACATGTAATAAACATGGTTATTCCTATGCTTGAGGAGGAAAGAGCAAGAAATTGTAGAACCATAGTAGAAATTGGAAGGAATGCCTGGAGATCGAGTTCAATGCTCCCTGCCTTGGAATTAAATATGTAAAAACTTTTGTAGCTATTAAGATACTTCTGCTGAATGTTACAGACTGCAAGAGAATCCACAGTTTATACAATTTTTAACAAGGATTTCTATATGGGAATTCTATGGAACAAGTTCTATATACAAATCTCATTGCCTTAATACATTTGTACTTTTGAGACAGAAGCCCAAATGCCACAATAGAGAAGTCAGGGCTACTTCCTATGTTTTGGAAGATTACATTCTAGGCTCCTAGGGAATGCAATCTGAAGAATCAGAAATGTGATTAGACTCATCATGCAACTGATAAAATAACTATTCCACTTGTATAAATAATTCAGTAATCCAAACAGAACAAAACACGAGGTTTGTGTCTACCAGGTACTCACCCTGACAGAGCACTTTTACACTATAGTAACATATTAATACAATACTTCACCTCATCAGGGCATCCATCTGGTCTTGGTAGTCGTCCATTATTCTTCAAAAGCTCTATTAAATGAAATACAATCATCTGCCCTTGTTTATCATTGCCAATCATGCGCATGAATTCCTGAAACAGAAGGTGAGCCATATTAAATTTTTTTTCAAGAAAAAAGATGCTGTAATAGTCTTAAAAGGGGAAAATTCTTTGTAAGAATAAATAAGAATAAATAGAATAGCATATATCAATGATAAAATTATGTATTACAAGTCCAGAGAATATACCAATACTTACATATTTTTGTATGTTGATAAAAATATGGAAATACATATCCAATTTAAAGCAATAACTGAAAATTTACTTAAATTGTGGATCATCTGATGATTAATAAGTTTTAAAAGGACAAAACTCACAGCTAATTCTAAAGATCTCGCTGAAACATTAAAACAAGACCTTGATGCTTTGAAAAAAATCACAGTAAACAGAAAGTAGATAATATACTGGTGTGTATACATATATATACCCAGTTAACGGGATTAATCAATAACTACACAACCGAAACAGTAGAAAAATGTATCAGATAAATATTATCACCTCAAAAAGTAGACTAAAATCTTGTTCTGATTGCCAGAAATCAAAAGTAAATAACCACCTACTATTAAGTGAAAATAACTTCAAAGCACAACATGAAGTATAACTTTTTTCTCCAATGCTATATAATTTTCTATAATAATACTTGACATGAAAATGTGGAACAACTGTTAGCAGGATGTGCAATTGGCCAAAGTCAGGGAAACTGTATAATTACAAAGACCACAACAGTTACACAGACTGCTTTGACTAAATGGTAAAATTATTTTTTCTTGATACATTATCAATAGATTAACCAACCTGATGCCATGGTGAAAGCACATGCAGAGTTGATTAACTGAAAATATATTCCAACTGAGCCCATGACTTACTCTAGCATGTTCTATTTCATAAATATTCTGAACTCCAGGTGTGTGTAAGGATTATTATACACAAGAAGAGCTGCCCCCACCCTGTGAGTTCTTCCTTGATAGCTTAGTCACTATGCATCCACTGAGGTCAACGCAGAGATCTTCCAGGTGCTTTTTTGCCTGTCAGCTCTCAGCTACACCTGCCAGGACTGAGACACTGGCCAAAGGTGAGGACAGCTCCAGTAAATACCTAAGGCTCAACTCTCTTCTGCTCTGCCTGCTGAGGACTGCTGGGTGCAAATCTCATTTCCAATTGCAGAACTGTTACTCAGTGTACATGTAGTTTTCTCTGACCACTGTAAATATGTCTTTAAAGGTGCCTGTCAACACTGTGTAAAAAGCCACTTATTTTCTTGAACTTCAGGAACTTACTAAATGGGGTTCTGGTAAATAAAGTTCTTTACTCAAATCAATGTTTACACTATTACTTCGTTCAGCCTTAAATTTGGAATAGTATTAAAAATACTTATATTGCAATGAAACAGCTGCATCTGGGATTACTCTCCACAAAAGAGAAAGAACAATCTATAATGAAAGACTTTTAAAACCTTTTCAAACAATTAGGAGTTGTAGTATGGATAAGATCTGCACAGACTATCACATAATTTTCAGATCTCTTTCCCTTCTTATGTATGGCTTGATATTAATACTTTTTGATATGTTACTGCTTCTGACTGGATGCTGCCCCATAAGCACTATGACATCTCCATAATGGGATGAGTAAATATCAACCTATTTAGGTATAGGACAATCAATTTCTCTCAGAATATTTAAACAAAAAAAAAAACCCTTTTAAAATCTTTCATTATATACTTACAGCTGGTGGGCTTTTGCTCTTGTCAATATATGTGAAGAGTTCATATAAGACCACACCAAAACTCCACACATCTGAGGCCACTGAAAATTTGCTTTCTGTCAGAGATTCTGGAGCATACCTGCAACACATTGTAAAAGGAATCTTGTTCAGTGTAACATATGTCTTTTTGGTTTTGAATATAATTATTGTAATGAGACTGATTTTTTTTCATTAATAAATATCCTTTGTTCATAGGCATTAGTACATTCTAATCTCCTTCCACGAGAAATAGTTACTAGTGAAGGCACTAGTAACTGTTATATTAATAATAGTTAATCAGCATTAAAAACACAAACCACATTAAACATACACAGTTAGTGATAACTATACCCAAGTTTGAGTTTTTTTCCAATAAAGTTGCAGGTATTTTTCTTATCTGTAGTGTGAGTAAACAATATTTTTACATGATAAGCCCTGGGAAGAAAAGACAATTATACCCAGTAAGCATCCTTTCATCACTTGCAGTAAGCCTTGAACTGTGCCCCATATATTTCTGAAAAATTTGACAACTCCCAATATTATCTACTAACAAGCCATTTTGTTTCATCCATCAGATGTGACAATTTTTTAAATGCCTACGGTTGACTAAATTACAGAGTAAAATCACCCTATGAGGACATAAAATGTTTTTTTATCACAGTTATCTATCAGAATATTTTCTAAGGTTTTCTAAGTATTTAAGTATATATTTTGCACTCTACAGTCTACTGATTTCCATGTCAGATTCCTTCAGTTGCCCACAGGCTACACAGTGTTCTTTACTTTCCCAAGTTAAGTGCAGTTCATTGGAGTAATTAAGATCTTTTCCGTAAGCTTAATGCCCAAATACCAAATATCTACCCCAAATATTCAACCGAGCACTTCATCCTTCCTAATTGTAGTCTGTGGGATTTAACTCCACATGGTCAATAGAGGGTCTATTCAACATATCTCAGCTAGAAGGTGTGAACCATCAGTGTTTAGGGAACTGAAAGGTCAAAAGCTTTGAAAGTACTCAGAGAATGTGCCTTTTTAGATTTCTTTTTCAATATCTTTCCTGTTGCATAGTATTTACTTTAAACAGTTGAAAATGTGAAGAACTCTACATCCTGTCTTACAAAGTCAAACATCATTCATGTGACTTTTATAATGCTAGGCAACTGATTTGGAGTCTGCACTGAAAATTTCCATAATATGCAAAACTATTGGCTGAAACTGCAAAAACTGAAAACATGCCGTGATTTCATATACTAACTGACTTACCAAAATATAGGGCTTTCACCAGGTTCTTTTACTTTGTAGTATTCTTTGTCTTGAGGCAAGACTTTTGTCAATCCAAAGTCTCCAATTTTAACTCTGTTCTCATTCTCCACTAAGATATTTCTTGTTGCTAAATCCCGGTGAACATATCTTTTTGTACCCAGATACTCCATGCCCTAGGTGCAAAATTCACAAAAACAATAGGAACAGTTACTTTTACCAGTAAGTAGCTGCACTTTCCTTTAAGGGGCAAATTAACCTCAAAGTTAAAACCAAACACAGATTGTTACCAAAACTGGTGTGCTTGAACATCTGTCCTCTCTGAGGAATTATTTTTTCCAAGTGCAGACTTCCATTAACTGCAGGGAAATAAGACTGAGTACCTGTCAGAGCAAAATGCTTTTTGATTATGTAGCTCTGTAACTGCTAGAGCTCCTTCATGTGGCAAAATACTGTTTGCTGGTGAGAGGGGAAAAACAAATTTCGTCTCAGCTACACAATCTAAGGCAGACGAGAAGATTGTCCTATCAACCCATTTAATTTCTAGTCTTTTTCCTTCACTTTGTACACCTGATTTTCTGATTCCTTTCTGATACTTAATATTATCATTACTTGAATTTGACAACTATGTTCTGACTGCATTCCCACTAGTGTGTCTCTTCTTATAGACCATTATTCACCACAGTTCTGGTCATTTTATTTCCATGGGTTGCTGTAACAAAACAGTGGTCTGAAGCCATGTTGTCTTTTGCTGCTGCTGATCTCTTCTTACCTACTTGTTACCTTCTTGCTAACAATGAAATGTGGAAGCAGATCTTTATTACACAGCAAAAAATGGTGGACAGAAGTTAACACCACACAATGTCAAGAGTCAGCTGACTTAAGTAAAAAGAGAACACACAGGAAGCTGTCAGTATCAGTTTCACTCCAACACCATTGAAAAGCATTAAGTTATGCTAAAAGCATTGCTGAACTGGGTTCTGAACATCAATGTTATACTATCAATGCCAAAAGATTTCCCTTTCTCCCATGTTTTTGACTCCAGAGCCTCACCTTCCTGCCAGACTCGCTATCTTCTGGCTCCGGCAGATGTCATTGCTGTTCATGGACATCCCCTCCAAAACAGACAGAACTCACCCTGCTCTTCATTGCTACTCTACACACTGCTAACCTGAAAAGTAACAAACCTAGCTTTTTCAAAGTGAGGCTCCTGGCTTTCTGATGCATCTGGTCTATGCAAACGCTATAACTTGTTAGTACTACTACATACTATACTGGAAGCAGTCCTAAAGCTCCTGTGATTACATAAAAAAAAAAAAAGTAATTTTAATATTAGCCCAGAAAATACTTATTCTAAGAGACATAGTTAGTTAAATATCATGCAAGTTCTAAATGGAAAACATAATCCTGTGGCACTACTCTAACAATGGAGTTGAATTTAATCATGTGATTTCCAGTGAAGAATACTCTTTAATTTTAAGTAACATACTATTTCCATGTCTTTGATGTGGGCATTGGTGAAAGGAATTAAAAATAATTTCTGGTACATGAGTTGAGAAGGTGTGGGAGGGGATGTATTTTTGCACACATACACACCCCGGACCTTTTCTTTCTTGCCCCTCCCCTCTCCCTTCCTTTCCCCGCCCAGTTCGCGCCCCCGGGTTTTCTTCCCCACCGCTTGCCGCTTCCGTCCCCCCCCCCTGGGGGCCCCCGCAACCCCCCC
>JAOEGS010001319.1:0-19758 GCA_025447755.1 Corythornis vintsioides | reverse complement strand
CTTGCCCCTGCCCCCCCTTTCGCTTTTTTTTTTTTATCCCCCCCTTTCCCCAGACTACCAAATATAGCTGTACCTCTTCTCAGAATTTTATCAAAGATGCTCAGTACCAACCAGTGAAAATAGCAAATAATTTATTAAAGCTTTGGCCACTTCTATGTTCTTTATTTCTTCACACAGAAATAATATACATATGCTCTTTTTACTAAATAAGCTAATTATTTACAGTTTAAAATAAATTTCTTAAACATATACATGCTGTTATAGTGGGTTTATAGCTGAATGTCCTAGTTCTGAAAAAAATCAGCTATAGCATGCCACAGTTTGTTTGAGTAAGAATATTAACTCCTGCAAAATTTTACTTAAGCTTTTACTATGGGGAAATGAGGTTTTAATTCTACTGAATGAAATATAAGCCAAGCAAACTATAAAGTAAACAAAAATAAAAGGAGAATATTCTACCTCGGCATATAGGCTAGTATCAGCATCCCATACTAAGATCCTCGGAAACTGGTCCTGTTCTTGAGTACATGAATATATAACTGCTACTTACCTTCAGGGGTTATGCGGTGGTAGCAGCCCAAGAGTATCATAAAAAATACACCAAAACAGTTAGTAATAGTTGTTTTGAGACAAATGAGATGAAATCAAAGAGGAAAAAAACTTCTGACAAATATCAATCATCTGAAATTTTCTACCTTGCATATCTGAGACGCATACAGTAAAAGCTTTTTGTGGTCCAGCCTCTCCTTATGTTTCTGCAGATAATCTCGTAAACTTCCATATGGTAAATATTCCATAATTAATCTTAGATTCCTACGACCTTTTTCAACAAAAAAAAAACCAAGAAATAAGCATTCAATTCTTCTGTCATTTTTCAATGTTAATTTTTAAACATAAACATTTATGACTGTCTATGAATAAAACTAATAGAAAATAATCTTAATACCAAAAACCTAAATTTGTTATATGTAGATCACTATGCAGCTTTCCATACATTCATTAACTGCATTTGTTCAGGAAATGGCATTTATTTAGCACAACAATAATGTGAATATGCTTGATATACAGAACACCACTAATTAAGATCACCACATCAGTACCTTACCTACTATTGCTAAAGCAAAGCAAAAGCGCCATGCAGTTTTTTAATTATTCCTTATTGCCAAGATGAAACTCAGAATGGCAGCCCACATCAACTGATCAGCAATTTTACCATCTTTAAAAATTTAGTCTGATTTTGTACCCAGGATTTTTCTTTTTACAGTAGGATCTTGGGCAGCACCCAAGCCTTCATTCACCACCTTGAGCAGCATCAACAGCTCACTCAAACACATTCATTTCTGAAACTTTTTCCTAAGTCTGTCACTGTATAGTCTGCACAAGAATGGGCAATATCCACTCTGGGACATCACACTGAGCAAGAAACAAGAATTGCAAAATGGTTACATTTTCTGACTTAACTCTAAATTCTTTCCTAAGATGACTTTTACACTTTATGATAAACTGGGTAACTAGTCAAAGTGGTATTTTCTCTAAATCAATCACATTATGCAATGAGACGTAACGAAACATCCACATTGTCCTAAGAAGTAGCATACTACAGACACTACTTAGATTTATACCAAGTCCTCTTGAAATTAGGACTAGTCAGTGACATACATCAACACTTACCTCTCTGAACTTCTCAGTGTATTCAATATAGCACATACCTGCACTGTAGCATACTCCTTTATATTTTACAATGTTATCATGCTGCAGAGATTTAAGTATTTCAATTTCTCTTTCGAAGTCCCTAAGGTGCTCCTCTGTGCTATGTTGCAGCTTTTTCACAGCCACCACCTCCCCAGTATTGTCCTGCAGTGGGTCATATCGACACATCTCAACGCTGCCAAAATTTCCCTAGATCACAGAGAGAAATACTGGAATTAACAAGTCCACATTGACTCATTTCTTAGTGGTTGTTCATACTGTTTCAGTGGTTAATGTGTTAGCATTAAGGTGACCACAAAGTGAAATGGCACAAAACCTCTGAGAGAAAAAGAGTGCAGGATCTCAGGTAACAGTTCTCTAAGAATAAGAAACGTTCTATTAAAGAAAGCAAATGCCATTGAAAAAAAATGAGAACAAGGAGAAGGACTGATGTTCATTTTTTCCCCTTCCTCACAATTTCCACTTGCTCTTCCAAACTATTGGTTGCCATACTCCTTTTCCTGCACTTACGAAAACCCCTTCATTTAGGTTCCTCTTGGCTCCTTCCTAATTCTCTGTTTCTTGATAGCTTTTCTCCCACTTGTTTAAATGTTCTACCTCCTTCCCTTTCTCTGTTTATATTTTAACTTCCTTTATGTAGTCACAGCCTACCACTCTGTTCCTTTCCCTGTGCTCTGCTACCATTCACAGTCAACCACCAACCACCTGCAAATAGAAGCAGTTGTGCTATTTTGCTTTCAGGTTTTCTTTCATTAATACTTGGAGTCAAATGAACATAGAGCTGTCATGTCAGTAACAAACATAAATCAGGAAGGAATTATTCTTGAAAAACAGTGAAGACCTGCCAGCTGCACTTGGTCATCAGTCTACGCAAGATTTCACACTGCCAGGGTGCAATGGCTTCCAAAACCAGTAATCAAATGCTGACTTCTGAAGCCTAAAAAGTTCAAAGCCAACATAGATCTCAAAGATATTACTGAATTTAGGGACTGCATATTCAGACTTTTCAGAATAGGCATGCATAAAAAAGCCTCCTAACAAATCTACTAGTTCTATGCAAGACTGTTCTGGAGAATTTCTGTATGAATACCAAGTGTAAAAACAACAACAACAGTATATAAAAATAAAAATAAAGCATTATGTCTGATACAGCTTATTTCATCATTACTGAAAAAGATTTCGACTTTTGGTGAGACTGGATTAATTATAGAGGATATCTGTCCTAATTCTATCTAATGATATTGTGAAACTGAAACAACATCAAAAGTAACAATGTTATGGTCAGATATGACTGAAATGACTAATTTCTCTAATAGCAGTTTTAGTATAAATAATATATTCGGGGTCATCAGAAGATGACTGAAAAAGATAGTTCTTTTCTAGGCAATTAGAGAATTTCAAAACATCCTACCTTGCCAAGTTGCTGTAAAAACTTAAGATGTCTTTCTTCAAATTGTGTGGGGTCCCGATCTTCAAAAGCACCAGAAAATCCAAGTGCTCCAATTCGCATGTTTGGCAGCATATCACTTTCTGTTAATAGCTCATAATCTGAGGAGAAGGAGGAAGAAGGAGACAGGGAACAGAAGATACAAAGAAAATAGGAGCATAAAGACGTCTTACAATCATGGCATATTCTACTTTTGCTTAGCATGTCCCAGCTCAATATTAACAACTGCCTTAATTTCTATATAGTAATTTGCAGCCAAAGACAAAGAAACCAAGGGACTTGTTTCAACTCATAAGCAATTCTTATTTTAATTTCCTAATATTCTTTTTTTTTTGCAGGCCTACTGCACTTCAAATTTAGCAACAATTGTGACAATACTACTGCAGAGGGGAGAAATGTAAACTTCAAAAGGGCTTGTGATAGCATGCATCTTCCACTTAAAAAAAAAAAAAGAAAAACATCTATTTTATTGAGAGAGAAAAGAAAGTCATGAACATAACATACTTCATCAAAGAGGATAGAATGCTTAGGATAGATATTAATGAAACCAGAAAAGTGCTCTGAACAGTAGTTGGAACTTTTGATGTGCTTTATTTTAGAACAAGTTAAAAAGCTGTAAAGTAAGTGTCATTGCAAACTTAAGATTTCCAGGGAGTGCTTTGGTGTGTGTCATGTAACAAAAAAGAAGGCACCATATGATAATGAACCAATAAGAACTAGGGTTTTTTTGTCTAGTGCACTCTTTTTGTATCACAGACTCACCTGGAGTGAACAGACTGTTCAAGTCACGTATAATTGCTCTAAATGAAGGCCTGAAATCTGGCTCATAATCCATACAATTGTTTATGAGGTTTGCTAGTTCTGTCCAGTTGGGGGCAGGAAGCTGATGCCTATCTTCATAGAACTGTAGTTTCTGGAATTAAATGGATAAAAGCCATTTTAATATATGACCATGAAGATTTACAGAAGCCTAGTAGTCTCAACAGAGTAGCCAAAAAACACATCTCTCAACTTACACTGGCATAACTTAATCAGTTCAGAAATTGCCAGTCAATTACTGGGGGGAGAAAAGAAAATAGATATTGTCTCCTTTATCAGTGATTTCATAAAATTGGATGGATCCAGCAGAAAATTCTATCCACTTGTGAGCTCACCAAGCTCCTTCAGTTGTAAAAAGCTTCATGAGTATTAGGAAAGTGGATTAGTAGATGAGAGGAGGTCAACCTCTGAAATATCTAGATATCTATAAGCTAGATCAAGGCAGATTTAGATTACAACACCTGAGAAATCAGATCAGGCTTTGTGAAACGATCAGGTCCATTTATGAAAATAATATTGTAAATCTTTTACATAGTAAAGGAAACAATCCTTTTGTTTCCAACTAAGGAAGGAAATATGCAAGACGTAATATTTTTATGAAATGTTCTTCCCCTCCACCTCTTGCCCCTAGCTGAGACATGTTACCATTTCTGGTTTAGCTAAAATAGTAAACTGCCTGCAACACACAGTCTTACAGTAATTAAGATGTTACATTACAGGAATAATGGCAATTAAAATCTATTTACACTGTTAGGAATACTTTGTGATACACTGTTGCAACAAAAAAAAAAAAAACCAAACCCAACCAAACAGAAACATGAGCAAGATGATACTGGCAATGCTGTACTCTGTCCTCATAAAAATAAAAACAAACAACGCCTCATATCATCACTTTGAATCATAATCCATCGGTAAAAGTGTCATTTTCCTACAGTGCTCACAGGCCACACCACTTTACATGCTAATGTATTTAAAACACCAGATGTTCGAGTCAGAAGTGTCCAAAGAAATGTCATGACTGCAGACCCCATAATACTTACTCTTGAAGAATCCAGCACACTCAGAGGTTTGTCTCCCCCACTGCAGATCTCCCACAAAGTCGTACCAAAACTCCATTTGTCTGTAGCCAGGCTTAATTGTTTGGGATTCTCAATACATTCAGGTGGAACCCATGGTATTCTCTCAAGAAGAACTGTGGAATCACAGAAAGGAAACATGTCAACAAAACCAGAAAATTCTGTAATATATTTGATCTAATAAGAATTACTTTAGTGTACATAGGTATTTGATTCTTTAATGTGCTTTCCAAGTTTTTCTCCTGCCTATGAAAAACCTACAGAATACGTTATAAAAGTAGTTTTATGAATCAAAAGTGGTGGACCATTAGTTTTATGTAAAATAAGGCTAATTTTATACAATTTACAACTGCCTTAACATAGTTTCCACATTGTATTTTTGATGTAACTTCTGCATTTCCCTCATAGTTACCAGTAGCTACCACAAAGAAACTAAATGGAAAAGAGTGAAAAGTACCTTGGTGGTGCTTGGCACATTATGTCACAGCAAAATGTGCCACAGCAAGGAATTTCATACTATCTGATTTTTGAACTTTTGACATGGATTGTATTAACAAGTTAAAAGATAGCATGGTACCAATACAGATTTAGAGCTCCTTAAAATAAGATCTTGTAATCTGGAGGCCCCTCATTTAAGAATCGTTTAAACAGTTTATTGGAAAATAATGATACTATATTGCTTATTGACTATTTTAAGTGTTAATTCCTTTGATATGGATAAAATTACGAAGTCTAAATTGTGTTTATAAAGTAAGGCTACTTCAGTTTCATTAGCATAACAACTTTGCACACAATTTATTTTCATTTAATTTATTTTGTTGTTTATAAAGCATTAGAACAGCCTTAATTGCAGATGATAACTCAATATTTTTTAATTCACCAAGAAATGCACTGAAGATTATTTTCAACTGCTAGACAGCATTTTTCAAGTGTGTGTTCTTTTGGCTCTGAAAGCTTCCCCAAGCTATAAAATAAAACAATTTAGTCTTGACCAATAAAAGCATACTAAGTCCAGCAGCTACCCACAGATGCAAGACTTTCTCATATTTCATTATAGCCTACTAATAGTACTACCAGTGCAAAATAAATAAATAAATAAATAGATTTGGAATTGGAATAAAGGGAAAAAAAACTCTCACAATGGTGAACTGTGGCTATTTTCTCAAAACTGCTGACTAGTACTGGAGAGATTAAACAGATGGATTATGGAATTTACTGCATCAGAAGTACTTTAGATGGTGGTCAAAAAAAACCAAAATAAACCAAAAATATCCAAGCCCAAACTTGTATTTCAAGTCAGATCCAATTAACAAGAAAGTTGAGACAAACACTTACTATCTCTTGGCAAAACTGTAATGCTGATGCCAGGATCACTTAGTTTTATAAATGGAAGGTTTCCAGACTTTCTGTCTTCCTCTCTGATAAGCAAGATATTTTTTGCACAGACATTCCCATGAACAAGGCCTTTATCCTCCTATGAAGGGAAACACACTTTTTACATACTGACACACGCACAAAACCTTATGGTTGAAGCACTATTTAAAAACCAATACTTTACACCATGAGGAAAAAAAAAAAGAAAATAACGATCATAGACTAAGGCAATCAAATCTCAGACTTTTCATTAGTTCCTCTTAGAGTTACAGTTTCTAGACAATCTTCCTTCATTTTCATTATAAACCTGAAGTTTCAAGTTTAAAAATATTTGATGTATGTTAACTCAAAAGAAAAATGATCCATCAGCATGATCCATTTAAAAGGAATATAAGAACATTTACACTCTGATAAAGGGAAGATTCATCTAATCACATATCCTGTTTCAAATAATAGCCTTTATGTTGAATTAAATAAGCTGTAAGGTTGGGACCTAATGAACAAAAAGAGTGCATTAGCAGTTAGAACAGTATGATGGTTTCTACTACCAGTGATTAACTAGTAATGCTACCAGGAAATGGGTTACATTCAGCATTGTGAGTTGATGTGGGAAAACAAGAAGAACTGATACCTGAAGGGGTAAAACAAAACAAAACAACACAACCCTGGAAATGTGTTTTTATTTCATGCTAAAGCACATAACATAAAAAAAAGAATGGGAAATTCAAATTACACTTTGCTCAGGACACAAATATATGTCCTGGCTACCCACTAACTATCTGGTATATATCCATCCTATTTTCAAATACTGTCCAGAGTTTCAAGGATTAGGTCAAGATCTCAGCCCTTCTACATGTATCAGCCTGAATCACTTGAATTCAAACATTAACAAATCTGAAGAATAAATTACTTACCAGAAAATGCATGGCTAATGCCAACTGTTTGGCAACTTCCAGCTTCCACAAGATGTTGATAACATTTTTGTTCTTTTTCAAATACGTGTCCAGGGATCCAAATTTTACATATTCTTGTACAAGGATGTCTGATTTAAAGTAGCAAAGAGTTTCAATTAAAACCAACAACAAATAATGGAATTTCAAGACAGATTCATTACTCTGTTGTGGATTGGAAGGGACCCGAAAGATCATCTAGTCTAACCCCCCTGCCAGAGAAGGATCATCTAGACCAAGTCACATAATATTACATTTAGTATAAAAGGTATTGAAAAGGAATAAAACTACATGATTGACAAATGCTGCATGTCACTCTAACCTTGATAAGCAAGGCCAATCACAGCTAAAGCTAATCATGGATCTTTCAACACTTGCAACATAGGTTGCAAGCATAAAACGAAGATTCACTAAAGCTATCACAAGTGAAAGAAAACACAAAAAGCAGCAAGTCTTAGCAGTGTCCTTTCTTAATAGGAGTCCATTGCATGTAGTGATGGAAAAAGATATTAACCCCTTGCATTCTATCTGGTCCTCAGAGATTAGAGGGACTAGGGATGTCTGGTCTTATCTTTTAATAGGTTATCTTAATGATAGTTACTTCTGTAATTAATTTATTTCTGTAATTAATTTATTTCTGTAATTAATTTTTATGTGATTATTTCTGCTCTTGTTAAATTTCATTAAATTTCTTCCTGCCCAGCTCTCCAGCCTGTCTAGGCTGTGCTGCCATCCAGTGTGACCTGGACAAGCTGGAGAGCTGCGCAGGGAGCAATTTAATGAAATTTAACAAGAGCAAATATAGAGTCCTTCACCTGGCGTAAACAACCCCATGTATCAGTACAGGCTGGAGGCTGATCTATTGGAGAGGAGTTCTGGGGAACTCCTGGGGAAGTTCCCCCCTGGAAGAAAGGAGGACTGCCACAAGCCAACAATGTGCCCTTGCATTGGCCAAGAAGGCCAGTGGCATCCTGGGATACATTGGGAAGAGTGTGGCCAACAGGTCAAGGGAGGTTCTTCTACCCCTCTACTCTTCATTGGTGAGGTCCCACTTAGAATACTGTGTCCAGTTTTGGGCACTCCAGTTCAAGAAAGAGAGAACTACTGAAGAGAGTTCAGCACAGGGCTACCAAGATGATGGAGTGGAGCATCTCCCTTCTGAGGAGAGGCTGAGAGAGCTGGGGCTCTTTAGCCTGGAGGAGAGTGAGGGGGGACCTCATTAATGTCTATAAATATGTTAAAGGTGAGTGTAGAGAAGATGGAGCCAGACTCTTCTCAATGTCATCCAATGACAGAACGAGAGGCAATGGGTGCAAACTGGAGCACAAGAGGTTTAGGGGAAACACAAAGAAAAATTTTTTCACAGTGAGGGTGACAGAGCTCTGGAATGAGCTCCCCAGGGAGGTTGTGGAGTCTCCTTCTCTGGAGACATTCAAGACCCGCCTGGATGTGTTCCTGGGTGACTTAGTCTAGGTGATCCTGCTCTGGCAGGGGGGTTGGACTAGATGATCTTCTAGGTCCCTTCCAATCCCTTACATTTTGTGATTCTGTGATTCTAGTAACACCCTCTTTCCATCTCTTTCTTTGATAACCTTGTTAGTGAACTACCTAAAAATTTGAAGTTACATGACATTTTACTATTGACACAAATATTCTGTGTTGTTCATATTTCCTCAGAGTGAGGGATTTCATTTAGTTCCTTTTCAAATTCAAAGCTCCTAGATCTAACAGTTTTTTACACAATAGGTTTACACCTTATCAAAGCCAGTAAGCATTCACTTGAAAGGCACAATAAATAATTTCTGATAAAAACAGTAGTTTACAGCAATATCAGTGTAGCAAGTCAAATAGCTTCAAGTCATTCACTTCATAGTTGTTTATAATCTTAGTGAAAAATATGGTGCTTTGCTGAGAAGACAATCTTCTTGAAGACAGAGTAGTATTTGCTGACAAAAAAATAGTCTATGCATATATGACATACATCCCCATGAAGTCATCCAGCAAATAACCCAAGAAACAAGATCTACTTCATAGTACTGTACAGTTTTAATACAACAATTTCAAAATGCATGTACAAACTCTTGCCTTCAGCTACAAGATGTTCACATTGCATTGCTTCTCGTTTAGACTCTAAAGACAGTGAAAACTACTAGTATTATATTTGGTTATAACAAACTGTTTTTATAACAAATTCATCTGATATGCAGCAATTTTTTTTAAGTTATGCGAAGAAGTTTTCACCAGATATGTACACTAAGTGTGTAACTCACAGAAAAAATAAGAGCCTTTCTTACTGTTTCTTAGTAAACTGCCTCTTAGTAAACTGTAGTAAGTCTCTTGCCTTCAGAAACAGAAGTGTCTATTTTCTTAGGTAGCCAAACACTTCCTTTTCTAGCTAACCACAGTTGATACACTGTAGTGGTGCAATTTTTCTGGCATTTCAAAAGCTTGTTTCAGAAGTTCTGCGAAATTTATCAAAAGTGAGATTTTTCAGGTAGAACAGACATGACAGACGTTACTGATCACACTGACTATACTGAAACAGTTTTTCAATTTTCTTTGTTATCAATGTATTAAGTAGTTCTCAGATACCAAGACTAATACTACTGCAATGTGAACATGCACTGGGTATCCATCTGATGTGAATGTTGTTTTGTTTCAATTTTTTTCCCCTTTTTATCCAGAATCAATGGCAAATGCTAATACAGCAGTATAAAATTCATAGAAAGAGATAATTTCTACTTACTTTCCTCTCCACATACACAGACTCCATAATTTAACACCAAATGTTTGTAAGAAAGCTGGCTCATCATACTTGCTGCCTCAAAGAAGGACTTTAACAAAGGAAAGAGATTGAGAGTATCAGTAAAAACATAACCTCAAAACCATTACATGATTTCTAATAAATTTATTAAAACCATGTGGATATTCATAAATACATCAACTTCCATGTCATTGCAAGTACCTGCAGTAATGTATTTTATATTGTTTATGTTTGGTTTAGGCTTGCTGTTTTATTTAAATAACTGATAATCCACATTCCTGAGAGGTTTGCAATCTCTTTTTCTGCAGGCAAGTGTATATCAACATTTAAAAAAGTCTTTTCTTCCATGTCACTTAACTAAATAATAAACCATACACAAATCCATGATGCACTCTTCAGTTTACAATTCATTTCTTTATAGCACATTACTGAAGTTGAAATGCAAGAAGCATTACCTCACTTATCCACTACTGTGAGACCTAATCTGTTGGGAAGGTTTCACATGTTTTTATTTCTTTAGTCACTTTTTTTATTCCCTTCAGTGGCATCTTCAGCTGCCCTAGCTGATCATTCACCCAATGAAACATGAGCAAAGTTAGCACATTTTCCTTCAGGTGTCTATATTTGTATTCTTGAACTCCTATGCTTTTTAATAACTGATTTTACTTAACTTTAATAAACTTACTTAACTTTTACTTAAGTAAAGCTTGCTGGAATAAAAATATGGGTTGTACCCTATTTTTTTGAATTGCCAAAAGTGAATTATTGCTTATAAGTGTTAGCTATCCAAAATGTCTTTTCCTGTCTACTTTATGTTTTCATATAGATTTATCAGGCAATTTATAAATTCAGTGAACAACAGACTGGTTTTCTTGGCTTGTTGTAAATACAGTTAAATTAATAAGGAATTTGATACAATCACATAATAAAAAAACTAGACATACAATGCCATGTTAATATATAAGCACTACTGTATCTACTTTTTATGACTTGATGTGAGATTTTATTTTAAAGGAGAATTGGTATGACTCCAAAAGATTGAAGACAGTTTACCAAAACAAAGTAATTTTCCATAAATATTGGTCTCTCATCTGTACATAATAAATTTCCTGGTAAATCCTGTGACCATGCCACCTCTCCTGTGATACTTGTACTGTACAAAGAATGATACTGACCCTTAGTGGGTAGTTCTGAATTCTCTGACAGGTGGTAGGGAGAAGGGAATTTAAGTACATAGGTGTAATACCCACAGACAGTCTCAAATCCATCCTCCCAGTGTCACAAAGCTAAGAATAAGCTTGGTTGAACATACAATCCTCTACCATATAACAAAGAGTCATTTATTTTAAGGAAAGCAATACTTCTCATAGCATGGATGAATATTAGATAGCACCCAACAATTACACCAACCTCAGAGTAGTTTCTATGCACTTTATCCAGCACCTTTAAAAGAACTTCAGTTTGATGGAGCTGGCCATAATCTCCCACTTCTTTCCTTACACCTTTGAAAATCTTAGTAAACGTGCCCTGTCCAAGACTCTCCTCCTAAAAGACAGGAAGGATACAGATGGGGGAAAAAAAAAAAAATCAGAAATGTCTGCCTGTTTTTCAGAAGATCTTTTAACCACCCTATATAAGGTCTGTGTGTATTAAATTAAGCACCTGAAGTGGAAGAAGCAACTAACAGACTTACAAATATCAAGTCCTCATTCCGGATTTTGTGAAAGACCATCTGGTTGACATTATTGTGTCTCTGCAGTGTAGGTGATGAAGGTACATCAGAAACGCTATTGCTTCTGGAGACTAAGAGATTTGATTTATCTGGGAGAAGAAAAGGGGTGGGAAAAACAAAAAGGAAACTGTAAAATATAAATGAAAATAATTTCAGAAGGATTGCTAATAAGAAGGTGTTAATCCAACAAAAAGTAGAAAGCAAACTGAGATAAGTGTTTAAAAAGCCACAGAGTATTTCAGGAAACAAATTTAGAGTCTCATTTTTTGTCTCAGCAGCAGCAACTTTAGATTCACTCAGGTATTTTAAGTTTCTTAGGCATTCCTAATTTTGAGAAACATTCAGAAAATATTCCTGCCTCCTTTCACATTTTAACTTCTGCTACATTCGCAATAACAGTCAGGGATGGAAAACCAGAATGTAAGTTACTGTCTTTTATATTGCAAAATAATTCTATTAAAGATACGGATATTTTTCTGATGACTCTCAAAAGCTTTTACATATTTTTGCCCTGGCAGCACTTTAGTGATCCTCACTGTCTTATGTTTACCAGAGTAATTATACTTCTAGTGATTATGTAAAGAGGCTCTCAATAAAGTAGAGCAGGTCTCCTAGCAAAACTAAACAGGTACATATTTGTGGATAGCTGTGTGCATGTGGGCATGTGTGATTATATTTATTCAATAAATTAATTAATTCTGATTTTTCGGTTTGATAGAAATAAGATTACAGAATTATAGTTCATAATCAGCATAGATATTTACTTGTAAAATATGCTTTTTAGCTCTTGAATACATTGCCTAATTTCAGTCAAATCTGAGCGGGGTAAAAGTTATATCCCCTCAAATTTTTGTTTAAATAGAGACTTGAATAGAGGCAAAGACTAACTAATATTAACTGTTAAGCAGTACTACATAAAACAAGCAAAGAGAGCAGATGCTACAATTCATAAATGAGAGAAATATTATGAACATCAAAGCTTGGCAAAAACCTTTAGTGTAAATTCAAGAAAAAGCCACTCCTCAGACAGAAGCTCTATTCCATTTTATTTTTCAGTGTCAAAAAGAAGCTCAAATCACACTGCAGCCTTGGCATAATTCAGCTAAACTGCCAACAAACAATGAAAGAAAATAATTGACATTGTTTGTTCCATTGCTTATGGAACTAGCCTCAGTGAGAAATTATGTTTGATATATTCCTTCTCAAGACATGATAACACTTGACTGGAAAAGAAATGCTGCTGAACACAATACACTGCAAGAAAATAGTTTTGGTTTTAAGCATAAAACTGGCTATCATGATTCGTTTTGGAAAACCATCTTATAACAAAGTAAAATTTGGAAGACATTAGGACTGAAAACTGACTGAAAAGATGAGCAAATAGGTCTTCTAAGAAAAAAAAAAAAACAACACAAACATTTTTTAAAAAAAGCACACAAACATATACAACTATGTACCCGAAAATCATTTAATGTTACCTTATTTTAAAATCTTTTAAAGTTGGAAATCTTCTACTTAGAAATACTGTTTCTCCTACCTCTTGGTTTTGGAGGACAGCATTTGATGAACTGGAAAATTATGCTGTCTGAACGGACAGTTTCTGTCTGGTAACAGGTCAACAGATCCTTAAGATTACCAAAACTTCTCTTGGTTCCACTAAGATTATATTCTCCATTCTCATTCTTCGTAATTAAGCAGTGCTTATAATCAGTGGTATTCTCACGCTGCAGAGATTGTTTCCATTAAAAATAAAATTGATCAGTATTTAGTATTTGAAAACATTTAAATGTATAGCACTTTACTAATTAAAGAATGCTTAAAAAAATAGAGCCATAATTTATTTTTTTCTCCTTGTGTAATATTGATTCTGAGAATTTATGATTCCGCTCCCATCACTAGAATTAGCACGTTGATGCTAAGAAAAACAAACATGAGCTCTGCAAAGATAGAGCTGAGAAAACTGGTAACAGATCTTAGGATCAGAGCTAGGAATGAAAGCTTCTTTATCCTTACATAAGGCAACAGCAAAACAAGATTGTTAGAAGCAATAGCCAAATGCTCACTCCCCATGTTCTTTCGGCAAGCATTTGGAGATCTCAGCTGTATGTCTGTTTTTGATGTCATCTACAGTACAGTTTTAAGCAATTTGTTCCTAGCACAGATTTTTCAATATACACTGAGTTATTTTTACAATGAGTCTTGAAAAGATCCCATTAAACATTTTTAAAGAAGAGGATCTCTTAGTAGTGTTTTCATGGTCCTTCATGTCAACACTGCGCAGAATGTTCCAACAAATTCTGAATCTCAAAAGCCTTCTAAGAGCTTGCCCAGAAAGACTCAGAACAAGAAGAAAAAAAAAAAAAAAAAGAAAAAGAAAATCCATGTGACTACATGACTTAATGGAAGGCTTAACTCACAAGCTTCACTCTCAGACTTTCAGTCTCTAAGCTTGCTCAGGGACTGATCTGAGTCTATAAAAATTCCTTATCAAACACACTTCACCAAATGAACAAAAGAGTTTTGAGAAACTGATCTTAAAAAGGTCACATTCACACATCAACATTATCATTTTCAGAGATATACCTATCTCAAGAGTATTTAGCAAACTTGCTAGCTTGATGTAAACCAGCAGGAAAAAACACGTATCACCATCCCTAGTTAAAAACACAAAGGTATTGCTGTTAATTTAAAAGAAGCCCTACCTTGGAACAAGGTCATGACATGATGTAATGACAGTACTAAAGTAACTCTATAATCACTAAATGCAATCTCACAGAGGAGAGGTGCACCTCATTCTTTAACAATTCAGTGGTGGCTCCCTGTTTAGCTAATGCCAGATATCCAGCAGTGTTGACCTTAACAGCTGCCAGATTATCCAGCAGGCCTAGCACTGGGGATGGTGACAGGACTCAAACCCAGAACAACTTGTGCAGAGAAACTCTGAGATTACCAAGGGCTGTATACAATGCCTAACTAAGCCCTGTTTGGGTGAGCTGGGGGTGTGGAAGTGGTAGATGATCAGAAATGCAAAGGAGAAAAAAAATATTAAAAAAATCAAACTAAAGAACCCCAAACCTCTCTTTCCTCCACCTGTCTGGTCTCCTAGGAATGTGGTATGTCATTAGTAATTCTTTACCATACAAGTATTTTGATGTTTCTCTCAACACCCTGAAAGCTATCCAATCCAACACAGGTACCTAAAGAATATGCACATAAGATAAACATTCTGAAGAGAAAGTTCAGAATAACTTACTAAATATCCGAGGCTCATTATTATAATGAAATAAAGATTCTATAGATGCTTTCTAAATACAAACCTCTATAGCAAAGGTGAGGAAATATTTTTTAAAATCTTTAGGACTGCAACGCAGAACATAGAAACCAGTCTGATTACCCGCTTTCTTCAGTTTGCTGATAGCAAAGTCCATGCTGTAATAAAAACAAAATATTAAACATTTCATAATTTCAAAATCCAGGAACATCAGAAATTAGCCAATAAGCACTACTATCAGGTATCTAATAGAACAACAGTTCAAACTCTCAATCTTTTACGGATCACTGATCTTTTTGTCCCTTTAATTCTCAACATTTAGAGAATGTTGAGAGTTGCTTATGTAGAAAGCAGTATACTAAAAATTCTTAATACTGAAAAACACCACAATTATTTATTTAATAAGAACATTTACAACCTAAAAAAGTCCATTCCTGTAGGCTTATGACATGACATTCAACATCCATTGTGAAAGAAACTATAACTACCTGCTAACATTAGCAAAATATTTAAGTGGGTGAAACATGTGGTTTTATTTTGGGAAAAGGCTCACAAGAAAGGAGCTGAAATAAAATATCATTTGTTACTACAATAACCTATTTCCACTTAAACAAGCCTTGCTAAGTGACTAATTCTACCCATCTCAGAGAAAGAACAACAGAATGGCTTGGAAAAGTCTAGACTCATTGAAGATCCTTCTGAACAGTCCTAAGTAAAGGTCAATGCAGAGAATTAGTCATCAGTGCAAGAAATGTGATTAGAACAGTAGAGGTCTCCATTCCTCTCCTCCTTTACCTCTTCTGATGGTTCTAGCATCTATCATCTAAAGCATATATTATTTTACAAGCTTTCTCTGCAGCTAAAGCAAGTAGCCATTTTATTCTGCCTATTCCATGAACTATTTAAAGCCCCCACCTTTAAAAAACAAAACCCAAGAAACTTAGTTCTGCCTCAAAAAAAAAACAAACCAAACAACCAAAAACCACCACCACACACACAAAAAAAACCAAAAAGAAAGCAAAAGAGACAACTCAACAAATCCTCCTGTTTATACGGCTAGCAGTTTACCACAATCCTTGATCAAATTCTCAAGTATGTGCTAACAAAATGTGCCTTTTCCCCCTTGCCAATCTAGCTAATGTAACTGCTACAGGCTGTAGTGAAAACATGAGATCCATATACAAGATGCATATGACATCTGTGTTGCTGCCATGGTAGTAACTATACTATGAAGAATCAGCATCATGACTTCCCTATCCTGTCTCACTTGAAGAACATAAAAGAAATGTAAGGGAAGAAGCTTAAACCCAGAATCTTTAAATATAATTTTATAATATGTCAAGAAGGCATTGTATTGGCAAAGTGAAAAATAAAAAGAAAAATTAGAAGCATTTTATGTTACATAAATGTCATAAATACACATTTCATTATGTCCATCGTGATTCACTGTCAACTAAAGTTCATCTTTCAATAGTATCACCTTGTTATATTGCTAAAAATTACTTACAAAATTGGTCCATGGCAGTTGCTTTGGATATTTTCAAGGACTGAGGGTGGTGCTACTTCTTTACAGAGATAATGGTGGGCATCCGCAGTTAATCTGTAATAGCCATCAATCAATGATACAAAGGAGAGCGCTTCTCTTAATGACTGAAATTCAGCCTCCTGTTAAATTGTCAAGGGAGAAATGGGTGGGGGCAAGAGAGAATTTCAGTTTGTAATAGGCACACAAAATTCAGGAAGAAGTTCTTTACCTTGAGGGTGGTAGAACAGTGGAATAGGCTCCCCAGGGAGGTGGTTGAGGCCCCATCCCTGGAGATATTCAAGGTGAGACTAGACAGGGCTCTGAGCAGCCTTGTCTAGTTGAGGGTATACCTGCTCACTGCAGGGGGCTGGAGTAGATGAGCTTTGAAGGTCCCTTCCAGCCGTAAACATTCTATAATACTATGTATTTATTGTTTTTAACTACTATTTGTATAGTTATACCTTCCTGGTGCCATCCAAAACTTGTTAACAATCTTAAACATACAAAATTAAACCCAAACCAAAAAATAAGCCATAAAAAAAAACCCTTACTCTAAATATATGGGACAGCAGAGGCATGGTGACAAGAGAGAACATTTGAAAAGGAAAATCTGAGTAGTTACAAGTCAGCATGGCAGACTCTTACTACTGCACTGGTAGCATGGCATTATTTTTCTCCTGAAAAAGCTTTATAGGGTTGACTTCCAGTAGCAAAGAAAAATAGCCTCTTGAAAATGTAACTAGTAGTCATCAAAAACTGGCACCTGAGCTGGACCATAGAGAGCAGCTCACCTTTAAGTTCTACGAAATGTAGAGCAATAGGCGGAAGCAGAGAGAAAAATATGGTGGCAAAATATGTCTATACAGAATATGTTGAACTGGTAAGAGCAGAGCAAAACTAAATCCATCTGTAATCATGTATTTATTGCTGCCAATAAGGGAAAGTAGAGTTTTACTCTGGATAATTACTTGTATTTTCTCAGTATTTTGTCAATTGTACCAGAGCATTAAATGCTGTCTTTCCTTCAACAGAGAAATGTTACTCTACCATCTACAGAGTTACACTAGAATTCATTGAGTAGCAGAGCCAAACAGGCTTCAGCACAAGGGTGCCCATCACACTCGAGATACAGTGGCTGAACACAATTCCTTTGCAACTCTGTTGCGAGACAGAAGTAAAAACCTAGTGTTTTTGATCATTGTGCCATGAAATTGAGGTCTTCAAACTCCTTATTGAAAGGGGACCTGGAAACAACTACCTTTCCAGTTGTTTCAACATAATCAGAAAAGCCTCACAAACAATAGACCAAGAAATACAGCCATTTTAACCAATCCAGATAACTCTAAAATGGTGTACATTTCTATAGAAAATTCTACTAGCCATGTAACAGGTTAAACTAAATAATAAATTCTAATTTATGTATCAGCTAATTCTAGTGTGTAAAGTGTCCATGCACAAATCATAAGCAAAATAGCAGCTACTGCATTTTTTTTCCTACTCTGCCTTATTCTGCAGCAGCTGTTTTTGACAAGCTTTGTCACTTTTACCCTCAGAAGCATAAGCAGACAAGTACTTAACTACCACTATTGAGAATTTAAAGAGAATTTTAATGGCTCAAGATTAAGGAAGCTTCCTTTACCAATTGAAACATTATTATGCTCTCAGCATCACAGATGCACACCACAGATATTCCAGGTACTCTTATGTTTCAATAAAAAGCCTTGAAAATTTTTAAATTTCATTAATGCAGGAAATGAATGTGAACCATATCTCTTCTATAAGTCAAAGTAAACCATATGCTTACCTTAAAAAAAACCCCAAAACAACTAACCAAACATAATTAGAGAGACAATAAAACTAGATAATGCTTATGGAATTTATTTTTTTTTTTTAATTTTTAACAATTATTTTTACAAAAAAAGAAGTACCTAAGCTGTACACAACTTTTTCTCATACACACACACACCCAGAGAAGGAAACTTTCAGAAAGATCTGAGATAGGGAACCCCATAAGGCCCACAGATCAGTCACAGAGATAAAGAAAAAAGCTATTGTGCAGCAAAGTTTTGGTAGCAGGGGTGGCTCCCTTGAGAAGCTGACAGAAGCTTCCCGTGTCCAAAAGCGCCAATGCCAGCAGGCACTAAGAGAGACCTGCCACTGGACAAGGCTGAGCCCATCAACAACAGTGGTAGTGTCTCTGTGATGAAATATTTAAGGGAAAAAAAAAATTGCAGTGCAACAGCAGCCAGAGAGAAGACTAAGCATATGTAAGAAAGAAACAACTCTGCAGACACCAGGGTCAGTGAAGGAGAAGGAGATGATTTAGGTGCTGGAGCAGAGATTCCCCTGCAAACCATGTTGATGACTATGGTGATGACCATTTCATCAATCCCTCAAATAGAGGGGAAAAACACAGACAAGGGATGGAAAATACATGAAATTAACACATGGCTGAGACACTGGTGCCACCGTTGGAATTTTGGATTCTTTGACCATGGGGACGTTTACAAGACACTGAGTCTGCTGGTATCAGATGGAGTAGATCTCTCTCAAAAGGGAAGGAGGATTCTTTAATATAATTTGTCTGGGCTCATTGATAGAGCTTCAAACTAGATATGAGGGGGAGGGGGGAAATGCCTGTCCTTTGGGGAGTGGGCTAAAGACTGTCGAGGGGTGTTGTGCCATCCCCACTGCTACCTCAGGGTTGGTACCAGTCAGGAGGCTCTTGAGCATTGCAAACCCACTAAAATGCCTCTACCTACACAAATGCACACAGCATGGGGAACAAACAGGATGAACTAGAGATCTATGTGTGATCTCAGGACCATGATCTTATTGCAATCACTGAGACATGGTGGGACAGCTCACATGACTAGAACACTGTCATGGATGGCTATGTCCTTTTTAGGAAGGATAGGCTGGCAAGACGAGGTGGTGGAGTTACTCTCTATGTGAGAGAGCAATTGGAATGTATTGAGCTCTCCCTGGGGGACAATGAGGAGCAGGTTGAAATCTTGTGGGTAAAGATCAAAGGTGAGACTAATATGGCAGACATTGTAGTAGGTGTTTACTACAGGCCACCTGATTAGG
>JAOEGS010001317.1:0-47750 GCA_025447755.1 Corythornis vintsioides | reverse complement strand
CCTTAACTGCATGAAACTGGTTGCTTTATAAGCACTCTGAGTGATAGGTAACTTTAATCAGCTTAGTACTTATTTCCTTTGATTAGTTGAACAGAATATCATGCCAAGAACAGATATTACTATTTGAATATTTTACTTTCATCTTCAGAATACCAACTAGTTGATATGAAGAACTTGATATTCTTTTCAGATACTCCTTTTCATTAATATTCCTGTATATTAATTTTCAAAAGGCACCACATAAAATGTATTGGCTTTGTTTGCCATTATGATCTGTTAAATGTACTTGTCTTTTCTCAATTTGGATAGATCTCTCCTATCTCCTGGAAGCCATATGAACTAAAAAAACAAAACAAAACA
The DNA here is from genome assembly GCA_025447755.1 of Corythornis vintsioides. Classification (NCBI taxonomy): domain Eukaryota; kingdom Metazoa; phylum Chordata; class Aves; order Coraciiformes; family Alcedinidae; genus Corythornis; species Corythornis vintsioides. Next base: position 47,390 of record JAOEGS010001317.1, on the reverse strand, counting down.
AAACAAACCTCAACAAAAAACACACCACCAAAAAAATCCAACTCAAAACAACCAAAACCAAACCCAAACAAACCCCACCAAATCTCCTCCCCCAGGCAAGTATACATTTTTAACCAGAATTTGCACATTTGACTTAGTTCCAAGTTCATGTTCCCTTTTTCATCAAAGTTAACAAAAATATCTGGGAAGTTTAGTGATGAGAGTATCTTTGTGATTGAGGGGAGAAAGAGAGAAAAATAAAAAATAAAACATTACCATTAATGTAGAAGGATTAAAAATATAGAATTGGTTTAGCGATCACTTTCAAGTTTATTTCTAGATTACAGTTTAGAAATCATGTTTGAAGAAAGCCTGCTTTTATATTCATATTTGACTTGGAAGCTGGTAGGTCATTTCATTGTTACTGTCACTGGATTCAAATGGTGTATTTTAGACCAATATTATAAAAACACTCTTCAGGATCTTGTTTGGAAACAAACAAACCAACCAACCAAAATTAAAAAGAAACAACAAAACAACTGCTCTTCATGTACCCCTAACAGTTGTTTTCCATTTTGTAAAAGAGGAATCAGCTCCAGAGTATTTGTTCTTTCAAAGTGAGAGAAGTTAACAATTCTGGAGATTTTATGTTATTCAGACAATATGGACAGAACATTGGAAAACAAGATCTTACTATTTATTCTACTATTATTATAACATAATATATATTTTAGGGTTATTCTAGAGACTAGGGATGTGCCCTCAATTTTAAATAACTCAAAGTGTTAACTGAGCTACAATTAACTTAAGTGTATAGAAGTTTTGCATTGCCCTTCCTCAATTGTTAACATAAAAAAACCATAACTCTTAAGGCAGCAGGTATCTTAACCAGAACTGACCAAAACATACAGGGCTTTTAATTCTGAAGCACTGAAATTCTGGTGAAAACCAGCATACAACAAGCTACATAACATCTAGCTCTTGCAGCGTTACTCTAGAGAAAGAATAAAGAACAATGTATTCATAAAAACACTTGTGTATCTGGGTTAACACAGAGAGGTTAGTTACACTGTGGCAAGGACTGAAACAGAATAGCACTGATATTCCAGTTATAGCAGTTTGGCCACCACATCCGAAATGCTGGTTTTATGCACCTGCTAACAGACCTCTTTTGTTTTTTTCCAAAGTTTAATGGGCATAATGTGTGCTTCCATACCCATCGTGTTTGTAAGTACAGCCCTCTTAAAAATTTCCACAGTACTGTTAAAAAAGAAAAAAAAAACCCCAAAACAAACCACCAAACCAAAACCCAAGATCTGGGTTAACAAATTCTGTGTGCGTGCATTTTAAATCAATTTTGCTGCTCTTTGCAAAATACGTATATAGAATGTTTTGCATTTCCAGTGACATTTTGAGAAATACAATTTTCCATTTACTGTGAGAGGTGCTGTTTTTCACCTTGTTTCCAAAGAAAACAAACATTTTAAGTATAAATCTGAAGACAACCACAATACCTTGCCTTAGCAAGGAATTTCTTTCCAATGAAATCAAATCTTCACTTACCATTAAGGTTTTGTTGGGTTTGGGTTTTTTTCCTCACAGTGAATTGGAATACATATATTATAATTTTATTATACCAAAACTTGTTCATATTAAAGTTGTACTGTGAAATGACTTCACCATAGTTAGACTCCACTGAATGTGATGAGCCAAGAACTTGTCACATTCTGAATATAACATACATGGAATATGCCATCTATATATAATCACTAGAATGATAATCTCTGTGCAGATTTTCTCTGGTAGATCTTGTTGCTACCAGAACCACATGACTGGGAAAAACTGCCACATACAATGAATATAGGGTGGTCACATATAAAAGCTCCTCCTCTCCCACCAAAAGAAACAAGCAAACATTTAACCAAAATTTCTTACCCTGATTTGATTTCTGCAGGTGGAGAAATTTCAGAAGAGATGAATTCAGGAAGCAATTTGGTATCCACAATGAAGAGTTGCACAGTTGGATTTGTAGCTCCTGCCTAAAAATAATATTTTTTTTCATTGTACTTTTGAAGAGAGAATATTCTTAGTGAAAAAAAAAAAAGTGTTTGAAAATATAGATGAAGAAATTAGTACAGACAGTGAGATAGAACTAGCCAACTTCAAACATGTGAAAAGCCAAGTTCCTAAATGTAGTTCTTAAGATCGATACATAAATTATCTTTTGCATTTTTTTTTTATATGAAAGTGTTAGTTAAGTGTTTCTAGATTAGAAAGACTACTACATTTAGAAACATTCGTAACTACATAGGGCTTGCTGTAACCAAAGCAGTATTTGACCACTCCTCATCTCACATGGCACACACAGTACCCAGCAGTGAATCAAATCCATTGCTAACAACAAACTGCTTCTTCGTGGAAATTGATACCTTAACTGATCAATATCTGCTTATACCACAAACTTGTGACTTCAGCCCATATCCCACTATCTTTAACATAGTGCTGCTGATGGTAATAACTGTATTGTAACATGGTAAAGGCTGCTTCTCTGGAAGATAACTAGCTATGTCTTCATCATAAGTTAAGTAACTGTAGCTGATCACTCCAAAAAAACCAACCAATCAACAACAACAACAAAAATTTAAAAAGCAGGGGGGGGGGTTGTAATAAGAGGTACAATTTAAATTGGCAGTTCATTCCACACCTATGTCTCTTCACAGGTGCCATGCTCACTCAGTGCTGTAGCACCTGTAGCTGCCAGTGACCCCTCTAGCCAGGGCTTCAAGGGGACAGGCAAAGACCATGTGCTGTGAGAAGGTCTGGGAGGGACAGATCACAGCTGCTGCAGAGAAAGCTGAACTTGGCACAAAGAGGACCAGAGGGTGGCTTTTACACCAGACAAACAGCTGTATCAGTTCAGCTATCAGTTGGTTGTATCAGCTGTTCTACTCCAGTTAATCAAAAGAGTGAAAAAATCTTCCTGAGCTGGCCAGACTAGCATGGGGGGATATACAGGTGTCTCAGCCCAACCTGGAGTGTAAAAAAAACACATGATAAACAAAAGAAACTGAACAAAGCTGTGGGCTTGAAGTGGTTTCAACTAATGTATTCCTTCCTGGTAATGGGTATGGCCAGCACTGTGGCTATGAGCATATTATGGAGACCAGCAATGAGAACTACACTTATATTGTGATTCAGCAGTACAGTACGATTGTTGTATTCAGTAATTTGTACTTGCACTGAGTCTTAAGTGCATTGGTCTGCTAAACTAAAATCTTGTGTAACATCAAGTAACTTCATGCAAGTAAATATTGTATTAAATGTGAAATCCTCCAGGTATAGAGTATCTGAAAGAACCTGTTTGGAACATACTGGACTCTCTTAACAACTAGTCCAGTGCCACCTGTGTCATGAACAGTGGGTAGAATTTCACATGGAGAGGAAAGGGGGAGGAGAAGGGGCGGTATGCACTGAACATTTCACTCTCACATCTAAAACTTAGAGCTTCAGATGTGGGAAAAGAAACTCCAAAAGCAGACTCATCTCCATCTCAATACAGGAAGCATCCAACAAGTAAAAATACTACAAGTTGAAGGAGAGTCCATTATTGATACCATGCACAACCCTAACACTGTATGTATTTGCTAAATGCTGTGAACAAACTTCAGTACCCTTGGAGCTTTTTTATCTCAAAATCTACTTGCTACCTCAAAATTTTCTGAAGAAACAACAAAACATTAAATCATACTATATTCTTTTTTTTGTTTTGCTTTTCCCTGCAGATAAAAAAATACTTTAACATTGCCAGATGCTGTTGACTTCAGAAAGAATAATCACAGAAAGCTGTTGAGGAGAGACAGACAATATTTTCACTTGCAAAAACTGATTAAATGAGACTACCCTCTTAATGAAACTGCAGAACAACCATGTTTAATAAATAACACAGACCTTGGGATATGGGATTCTAATGGTCTTTGGATACTGCAAGGTGTCCTCAGAATAAAAGGAGTACTCTATAACAGGAACTTCTGTATCATTAAATGCTGCATATGCCACAAAGTTGCCATTTGGAGACCACCACAGAGCAGAATGGGTGCTAAACATTTCCTCTGAAAGAGATGAAAATGCATTAAAGTTTTAAGTGATAAATTGGCTCTTCCTTCCTAGGTACTGTTCTCTTTAGTTTTTAATAGATGTTTTTTTTCTAAACTGAAGTTCAGATACTGAAATGTAGATGGCTTGTTGGGGTTTTGAAGTGAGATATTAGAATCAATGCTTTTAATTTATCATATGTAGCTAATTCACACACTATGATTTTCAGGGATGTGCTACAAGTTAGATGAACTCACTTCCATTCTTAGATCCTCACACTAGTCTAATATTAAGCTTGGGTAAGAATCCATACTTTTGTTAAAACAGAGATGTAAGATTATTTTGAACTTTTAAATGACAAGAAATGACATAACAGTTATAAAAAATATAAATATAAAAAATAAATTAAAAAAACCCCAAAGTTTTTACATCATAATGAAAAGTGAAATATGCTTTACCTTCATAAACCCAATCTGGTATTCCATTGAAAAATTTGTTTTCTTCTCCATTATGAGTGATTTGCACAGGTTTTTCTATTGGTGAAGCTTTTATGTAAACATTATTATTCCAAACATATGCCTGCAAAACACCGTTGTGATTACAATTACTATTAGAGTATAACTTACTTCCTTCCTTTGCCTTATTTACTGGAAAATTTACTTTTACATGAGATGGCAAAAAAATATATTTGAAAGATGTGTTTCACCAAACATCATTGATACTTAACAGAATTGGATTACTAAAATGAATCATGTGCAGCAACCTAACTTCAGGCCCAGATGAAAAAGAACCCAATCAACTATGAATTTGAAAGTTTAAAAACTTGTTATTCATTTGCTGATGATTACACAAGATTATTCTCCTTCATTAGGAGTTGTTTTTCACCAATTCTTCTTTCAATGAAAACTATCAGTACATTGGTAAAACACTGATGGAGGTCTTAGCACTGTCATCAGATCTGCAAAGATGGTGCATTTCTTCAGTAGCATTTCAGAATTCCCCTAGTTTTCAGCACCTTCCTGACTTACTGATCACTCCCATTTTTCCTCTCCAACAACTGACCACAGTTTTTTTTAGAGAGCTTTGCTCTGAGATGCAAAATACTCTTTTCTGTAGAATCCCTATAATACAAGCAGTAAGAATAAACAAACACCACATTCTCATGTGATAGGTCTTTAGTCAGATCTGATGCTCACCATTGGGAGTGCCCAAGCCATGCAAACACAGCGGCTTGGGATAAGGGAGCAGAGGAGGAGAAAAGGACAGTGGGAAAGAGTGCAAGAGAGATGCTGATCCTTCAATTTGTTACATGCATCCCTCAAAAATCCTTCCTTGATTAGGGTGTAATTAGATAAAAATCACAGCAATGAGAAAGTAGACAGTTGTAATGCTGCTGCCTTTGGAAGGGATGAGCTACTGTCTGCAACTGTAAAAACACAAAGTTCCTGTGCATTTGTGCATTCCATTACTACTGGGGCCACTACTACCTTCAGGAATGCATTTTCATTAAAAAATAAAACATACAGATTCTGGAGTCATTCCAGCAACAGTAGTCAATTTGGAAACTAGTTCAGCTACTTTATCTAGCAGTGGGAAAGTGCCCAAAAACCTCAGGGGTACAGATAAGATAAGCTTCCATGTCATATATACAAATATCTTTACTAACCAGTTTGTGACCAACAGGTGACCAGGATATATATTGTATATCATTATGTAGCAGACTCTCCTCTAAGATAGAACTGGAAAAACAAATCCAAAATGCAGTTAAGAGAAATCAATGAAATGTCATTTAATTGCAAAATGTTACATCTGTATCTCATGTGCAAAAATTACTGACCTGCTATTGAAATCATAGATGTAATATGAAGCTGAATAGGAATGCCTCCACAGCTGCAAAATAATTATTTTAAGAAAGTAAATTTAACCAGAATTCACATCTTTTACACTCTTAATTACTTCTGAAACCCTCATCATGCTTTTGCTTAAGATGGACAGAAGACAATGAACACACAGAGGTAACAAATCTCTGCAGTGTGCAGGAATTGCCACCGCTCTGGAGTCATCACTTCAATACAATGACAAAGGTCACCGACTAGTTAAGGACAGAGATGCTGCATCTTTTCAAAAAGCCTTATAGATACAGAGCAGACTATTGTAGTTATGCAGTTAATCCTCCTCCTTCTTGCTAACTGGAGCATTTGCCACTTTCCATCTCATTTTTCACCATGTATTAAATATTTAACTTGGCATCTTGTTTAGTATCTTCGCAAGCTCCGGCAGCATTTCTGTAGCTGTTCCTCCAGTTTCAGGGTGATCTATTCCCATCTCATTCATATTGTCACAGAAAGAAATTATCTCAGAAACCTGCCTCTTGAAGTCCGTCTCACTCTGTGGGCACTTTCGGAGAGAAGGATGATGATGATGCAAACACATTTAAATCTGTTCACTATGTGGGGCTGAAGAGCTTTGATTTAACCCAACAGTATTGACATGTCACAATAATGTCACCTTCTAGGAGAGTTCTTGAAGATTTGTATGAAGATATAAAACAATAACTTAGTACTACACAACCAGATGGCTATTACATAAGAAGCGTCTACATCCTTATGATTCATTTTGTTACTCTGTTTTCTTGCAATGAAGATTAATAATAACATAACTTTCAATCACACTATTATATAAAGGTTAAAAGATCTTGCTTCAGCATTAAAATAAAATTAACTCTTATGACTGGAACAAATAAAATATTATAGAGCAATAAATCACAAGTAGAGACAGGGGATATCTAGGGTGGCTGGAAAAAAAAAATCAGTGACCGTTCTGTGGTCTCTAATGCCATGAGAAAAGCAATTCTGAACAACTCAGAAAGACAAAAGGTAACTGGTTTACAGGTATGTAGCAAGGAAGCTAAAATGAAAAACAATCATAGCTGATGACTGAGTGCATGGATTGTGGCTGGCACAGTATGAGAGGGACTCTTGGACTGCAAAGCCAAACCAGTAGAGAGAGCTCAGGGACACACTGCTCGAGTATCTGTAGGCTGCACATATGTGCACTGAGCTTTTTACAAAGCAAAAAAGCAGCTCTACAGAAAAAACAAGAACAACCAAAAAAACCCAAAACAAACCACAAACACATTTACAGGCTTCTTGGTGCACATACTGTAGGGCAAATTATTGCCTCCATTAGGTTTCTGTAATTGTCCTCAGTTGGCATGCAGAGCCAGGTTTTCATGTCACCTGGCATAAATGCAGGTTGACCCCTGTTGCATGGTTCAGTACCAGGTTGGGATGAGGCATTATGCTGGAGGTTTTCCATGTGCTTGCTGACATTCAAGTCCACTCCAAAAGCAAGATGAAAGACTTCCCTTGTAAGCACATGCTGCTTTTCATTCGCTTGTTTTAAATTCTTATGTCCTAACACCACAATATAACAATCCTATGTACTTGTACATATCTGCTCTGTATGTATCTATACAAGCACATCTACCCTCTCCCTTACCCACACAAGTCTTTGGACAGTTATGCCTATCTACTCTTCTAGGTTGTCTTCCCAAAAGAACCATCCAGCCTCACTCTCCTTGTGATATCTCTCCATTCACCTTTTATCCAGCTTCTTTTCTCAGGTAGTCATACCTCTTCTGCCCATGCTCAGAAACAATACCAGTCTCTCTTTTCCTCCTCCTGCCAGCTTAATTCACTGCTCCTCTGAAGACATTGATCTCATGTATCCATCCTCCTGCATTTTCCTCACACTCTTTCAGCCTCTCAGTTCTTCCCAAACCTTTAATTCTCATCTTAACCCTCAGAGAAGTAAAAGTGCATTCGTACCTTTTTATAGCTGTACTGCAGAAGAGCAAACTTTTGGTCAGGAGACAATAAAACTGTGGTTGCTTTGTATTCATCCTGTCAACAAATGGCAAAAGGAACACATTAAGCACTGACTCCAAAGAAATGTGCAGAATATAAAATTAAATATAATTCTCAATGTGTGCATAAATAATATATATGTCAACTTACTAATGTTGTATTTTTCAAGATGACTGAGGATGTTTCGTTGTCAGCATTGACACGTAGGATGTTTCCATCAGCTGTTTTGTGAAGATACTGATTTCCTAGAAGAAAAAGAGAGCTGCTAAAAAACAATAAGTAAAATGCTCATCTTCACGCTACTTTTCCCCTTATGCTTTTAAACAGGAAATAAAATTCAAAAATCTGGTCAATGTTGTGTTTCCCACTTTGGTAATGCAAGGCTGCTTATAATATAAGAATTTTCACAAAATGTAGTCCTGAAGCTCACAGCCTCCACCTTCTGGCATCTCTTTCCCTTAGGGCACTAGCCATATTCAAAGGGAAAAGTGCCCTGTATTCTCCTATTCCCTGATAACCTGGTGCACAGGAAGCTAACATACTTCAGAGGATAAACATGATTTTACAAAAATCATAGAAGTACATATGCATTTTTTTTAGCAGCAGGAGAATATTGCTTGCCATGAACATGAGGAAAATAAATAACTCTTTGAGCTACACACCCTTCTATAATAGCACCATGAAATAATTTTTATTTCAGAATACAGTAGTCACCTCAGCATGAAGATACACATTTACTGAAGGTAATATTTTTTCATTATGTTCATGCTGCATGTAGAAATGAATTACCTGAAATCCACTGTAAATTATATGTTTTGTACTTATAGTCATTGTTCAAGTAATTCTGTAGTGTGTATGTTCTTCGTGAATCAGGCTCAGAGGTACTTTCTGAAAGAAAGAGACAGAAGAGCGTTTTTGATGTTGCTGCAAATTGTTCCACCCAGTTTCTTAACCCATTACTAAAATAAGTGGGGTTTTGTTTCTAGTTATTGATGTGCTTTAGCTAAGAAGCTATGAAGTACTAGAAGTGAAAAGAAACTAAATCTTTACTTCAAGAAAATTTCAGCAAGCATAATATAAAGGAGTATCGATAGGATCACTCAAACACCTGTAAAAATTACAGATGCTTTTTTTCTGCTATTTTACTTTAAGGTGCACAAGAGCTGTTATCTTTTAAGTAAATGAAAATACCTTTTTGACAGTGTCAAAAATAAACAGAAAACCACTGGCCCTCTTATCTCAGAAAATGCATACTTGTACCCCTCAAAAACTCAGAAGAGGGGATCTTGGTGCCTTTCTCTTCTATGCTCACTCTGGGAACTACACTGCAGTGCCCTAATAGCTCATATTTGTATCTGATATCAATTGTGGAGTGGCCCATGCAAAGCATAGACATACATGCTCAAACTTTTGAGTTGTGGATGCCAAGGCTGCACAGATGAAGGAAATGTGGGTAACCCATGTGAGTAGATGTACAGATCTTGAAAGATAACCTGAAACTAAGGCAGCTGCTGTACTTTATCACATATTCTACCTATTCTGTAATACTGCTGTTCCTGCTCATGAATCCTCCATTTATGAATCATCTGCTTATCATTAAACTCAAATTTCAGAAATGTCTCAAAGAAAAAAAAAAAGAGCAATAAAATTTTCAGGGTAGGTCTAAACTAAAAAAAAATAAATTAAAATCACACAGATAAGCTGATGATGAAATAACTGGTTAAATATTTATCCCTCTCTCAATGTGTTTTTCACCAAGCTATCTTAATGGTTACTGCAACATTACTACTTAGACTACAGAATTAAAGCTGGGTTACTATGAAAAGACAAAGAGACAAAGAGAAACTTTGAACCCAATTAAGCTAATAAGTTTGGTAATCAGCTCCAGCACACTGTAGTCAACATCTATTAAAAAACATTTCTTTCTTACTGGCTGCAGCACACAAGCTTCACTTTCCAAAGTGAAAGGTTTAAATAAAATAATAGTAGTAGGGAAAAAAAAAAAAAAAGGTTTGCAAGTCTTCATATTTTTCCTTTGGAAACCTAAAAATGCCCTCTATAAATCTACACAGTCCAGAAGCAATTTTTATTTCAACTGTCTAAATAATTACTTTTTTATTCTTACAAGTATAAAATCAAAAGACCTAGGATAAAAACAACTGGTAAAAATACTCAAGTAAAGACATGGTGACTGGTTAGCTATGATAATAAACTGCCCCTATTAGTTCTCAGTCCCAGTCTTTCAGAGAGTTTTGAAGAGACAGCCTCTTCTTTAAATATGCTGAAGAAGAAAGAGTGCAAAGTCCTTGGGTGCACACACAGAGAAGCACCTCAGAATAATTTTTGCAGGTTATGTACACTTGGAAAAGATGTAAAGATGTAAAAAAGGGAAGAAGGTATTACAGCTACTATTACAGCTTTATTTCCTGACAATAGTCACATTACACATAAACAACACAGACTGTACAGCCATTACTAAAACAGAAGTCAACAATTATTTTAGTTTAAGATGCTCAGCAAATGTTAAAAAAATTGCTTGCTCAATTCCATCTGAAATTTGACCGTTCTTAAGAATTATTAGTCTAGAGGTATTGCTTATGAAGTTTGTGTGACAATATTAATTTCTCAGGTTAATAGAAATTAACTGAATAGTTAATTTGATGTATTATGAACAAGTGTGCATTTGATATTCATGCACAGTTGTCTATTTGGGAATATCACTTCTCTCCTTCCTAATTGAATGTCATTTTCAATTAGAGGGTCTTTAGAAAGCAACAAAATTCTTTCTTGAAAAAGGAGGAGCAATTTAAGACAGGTGGCTGATGAACAGGTTTAGGGATTTTTCCAAACTGATGAATGTTTTTCCCCCTGGTGACATATGCATTTTGCTGAGGTCTCATTACTAAAAATCAGGCCACTATTAAGATTTGTTGGCTGTGTATAAAATTAAAATTTCATTTTCTGTCAACACCTTCCACACAGTAACTGAATATGAAAACATACGCCAAGCTGTAAGGGTGTAGTCAGAAAAGTTGTAGTTGAAGTATTTTCTTAATTTGTGAGTTAGGCCACTAACAGTATATTCTTACTTATCCACATTATGCCACTGACTGGCATAGATATCTAAAGATACTCAATATAGATTGGATTCTGCATTTTGGTTCTTCTTGTTCAGATTCTATTTGAAAAACAGAGTCAAATGGGTTTATTTTGACAAAATAAAGGAATGATGACATTCAGGAGTGTTTTTTGACTTTGAAGATTGGACAGAGGTCAATATATGTTCATATTTTAGTGAAACAGCTTCTTTCAGTCTTACATTCCTCAGGGAGGTTGTGAATCTTCTTGTTATTTTTCTTTTTAAACTATTTTCCACATTTCAAATGACCAGCTCTTCATCTCTCCCTTATTTGCACCCCCAGCAGCACATACTCCCACTGTCATGCTGATATACTGGGAATACTTATGTCACAATACCTCTCTTACAATGGTAAAAATTTAATTAAGTTTGAGAAGAAGACTCTTGTTTATATAAGTAGTACTCATATAAAGTTGTTAAACAGTTTTATTTTAATTCAGGGTTTTTTTGTTTGCTTGTTTTAAACATGCCACACTTTCTCAAGAGAAAAACAGAGCCAGTTTCTGAAGGTGTAAGCTGTAAAGTAAACAAGAAATTGACTATTGTGTAAGGTTCATGGTATGACACATCGCCATACTAAAATCTAAATTTCTTGACAAATTACTTCTGGTATGCTTATAATTTATTCGTTAGTGTCAAGGCATATTCTACCAATATCCATATGTAAAAAATAAAGAGGAAGAAATTATGTAGCCAACTTAAGAGACTTAAAAAAAAAAGTAAAACATTAGCAACAGAAGCTTTACTGCATATTCACCACTACCAAGAGAGACTGTAAGAACCACAACAAAGCAAAGACAAGTACAAGCATGATGCTTAGCAGTAACAAAAAAAAGGAAGGATAGAGAAACCATAAAAGTCAGAAAAGGTTAATGAGTATCACCATTTTTAAGTGACAGCAGAACAAGAGCAAGAACGATCTGCAATCTAAGAATGTAATTTAGGAGCAGCATAAGAGGTGCAAGAAGGGAAACCTGACTGATTCAGTTGTTAGTCAGAAAAGTGAGTGACATTTTAGGCTATTTATTCCAAACCTTCTTCCCCGTTTCTCTTTCAACATGGGTAAAAAAAGTACTCAACTCCTTCCCCCATACACTCAAGCCCCCAGTTACTGCCTGAGACATGTGATAATTAAGAGCACAGAAATGAATTACCAGCAAAGAAGAAAGTAAAAATAACTCTGCTGGGTCAGGCCAAAGGTTCACTTAACCTAGAATCTCATCTGATACCCAGTGGCTGATACTGGACACCCAGGAGAGCCCATAACCAACAGGTGAGCACCATTACACTTCCCAGCCCAGTTCACCCAGGTGTCACCCAGGTGTTACCCCTGCAGCATCTCCCAGAGGGAGGTAATAATTTTGGTAATCAGTAGCTCTGGAGTCCCTATCTCATGTAAAGCAAGGAAATAAAAAAATCAGAGTTCTACAGATAGCAACACAATGCTGGTATTGGGTTGGGTTTTTTTTTTTTTTTTTTATTACATTAGTCAACATTCAAATTAAGGGAGATAACTGAGTTAAATGACAGTTACAGAAGCCAAGGACATGTAGCAGGAAACATTTCCATTCTCTGTCTTTTCCTTCCCTAGCTAGAATTTATCCACACCTAAAATGAAGACTACAAGGATTTTGTAATGCAGAGCAAGTGCATGAATACACAAGGAAAAGAGAATAGTTCTAACAGTCAGATTCAAACCAAAAGATAAGTTAGAGAATAATAAGAGAGTGCTACAGCACAGTGACAACAAGGTAATTAACCAGTTGTGCCTCCCATACAACTTTGGAGATACTTTCAGCCATTATTTTGATTAAAAGTCCTTTGAAGCCAGGTTAGTGGAATTACTTTTCACCATTTATATAACAGTTCACTAAAATAACCCAAACAAACCCAAAACACACACACACAAAAACCAAACACAGAGTCAAGCTTTTTATCAAACCTTAATTTTTGAATCTAAAGATTTTACTTCAAAAATCAGTTTCTGATACATAGATTTAAATTCCCTTACAGATTTTCTAAGCTTTCTCCCTAAAGGCCCTTAAACATAATGCTTTTCAGAAACTGGAATAATACAGGACCCCTTATTTCCAAGAAAACCGACAGCTGCCAGATTCACTCATCTTGTGTGGCACAGGTCTTCAAGTACAAGGGTTGTATGTCAGCCAGAAGCCTCTCTGTACTTTAAACTTACTACTTAACTGCAAGCAGGGTTTGACATTAGCAACAGATATTCCTCCATACCATCCAGTCACAAATTTGTTCAGGATAAAATGCACAGAGGAAGACTGTAGGTTGTGATCATCCCCAACAGAACAATGAGAGCTATCTGGAGATTCTGAGTTACACATTAACATGGCTGTGAGGAAGATCTGCAAACTCACCTCTCCCAAGTCCTTGAAGCATGAAGCTATCTCAGCAGTCCCAACATTCTTGAACTTCAAATTCAGGATGACAACCTGAACTTACGGACTTTTGCTGCCAGTAACCCTTATCTCTATTTATGGTAGCTTTCTACCAGGCACTGGTAATACTCAACACATTAGTTAAGGAATCAGACTCACAAAGTACCCTCTAGTTAAGGCATCAGACTCACAAAATACCCTCAGGCATCTTAAGGCCATTAACTTCCTGAGACCTGCTGTGTTGTTCCAACCTCTTCTAGGCACTTTTATATCAAAAGACTCACAGAAGCCCATGCATAGTACCATCTAACCATGAAAGTGATGAGCCTTCCCATTTAGTGATTATCCTACCCTTGGAGAATTAGGTCTCTGTGGGAAGACACCTAGTTTATGACCAGACAGTTGTATAGAGCCTTCCACTATAAGGCTGTTGATGACCTTCTCATGGCAGCAGAATGGTACTAGATAATTGCAGTGTCTCCTTCCTGCTCTGAGCCTTGACTACTCTTCCTATCAGTCATGGCCTTCATGCCCATCTGGCGATAACAAAAACTGCTACTAGAGAAAAAGCAAAGCACTGCCACTTGATGTGTCACTCTCCTGCATGGAAAGTTACGGGAGAAAAAAATGGGAGAAGCCTAAGTAAATGGGTGAATCATGAACAGAGAGAGCACATTTTTTTTAGAAAATACTCATGTTTTAAGGGTAACCACTTGCTACTGTAGTCACCTCTTAATAGCTCCTCAAAGCATAATCAACAGATTTCAAGTACAACACCCAAGGCTGTTTTGAAATTAAATTGTTTGATGCAAGTAGCCCCATGTGATTGTTAAACATAAAATAAGGCGGGCCAATAGGCAGGAGGTATAAACAAAAGTATAGAATTTTGTACATAGTTCTGCCTGAAGACCCTCCAGGAAAACTCTGAAGGGTTGCACCCAAAATGAGGAAATACTTTTGCAATTTTAAGTTTGCAGTAGTTGTCCATGCTAAATGGCTGCAAGCAAAAAAAGCAAAAGTTCCACTTTCCAGGCCTATAGCCCAGCCAACAAGCCAGAACTCCTCTGGAGTGGCAGAATTTCACAACCCTTCACACTACTGGAGGCCATTTATCAAACTATTTTGTGCTGCATTACTACTAAGCTTATGAAATGAAAATACATTATGTCAGGGAAGAAGAAGAGCAGCAGGCCAAAGGTAAGAAATCCAAACTCAGAGTTATCTGTGCATATAATTAATCTTCATTTTAATACCCTGCACAATTCTTGAACCATTGGAATGAAATAAAGACTTGACTGCAATTGCAGTGACTTTTATGAGAGCAGACTTTGATTTCATATAGCCATATGAGGAGCTGCTGCTGCTCCCCAGGGACCCTCAGTGTTGCCACCTTCCATTCTGTACTCAGTCTAGTACCTGTACTGATCCAGGAGGCATCCCGAGTTGACTTGCATGCCTTGATATTATTAATAAAATCCATATAATAAAACTGTCAGTGATTAAGTGCTCTATCCTATAAAGGAGTACTTGCTAAGTGCACCACCTGTACACTCTCATCTAGTGGTAAAGGTTTCTTCGGAACCCTTCAGTCAAAAATTCAAAAGCACCCTGCAGTTCCCAAACTATAATGGCCAGAGTTGTTATTCAGAAGTTAACCACTAGCCTAATTTGGGAACAGTGATTCAAGTTTTTGAACTGGGACCTCTTCATCTCAGCCATAATTTTGTCCAGCAGGACTTAGTGATCTAGCTGAGTGTACTAGATAATTTCCCAAACATTAATTTAATCCACCAATAAAAAAAACCTGGCACATTGCCTTTCTACAGCCACTTCTACAGCAAAAGAATTCTCATGTTACAATTCATGAAAAAATAAAACCCATTTAAAACATAGCATTTACACAAAGGTAGAGAAGCACTGACTCTTTGGCAGAGTTCAGGCTTGCACACTGAATTTTCGCTAGGTGTTATGCCTGCACATGTGCTTCTGATAAGTTATCAAGACACTTTCTCTTGCTCTTTCCAACTTCTGAAATGAAAAGTATTTTATGACTTTTTGAGATACGTAGCAAAAAGCTACCCAAAAATAAAAGAAAAGATTCAGCAAACACTGATACAAGTTTTAGCCTGGAACATATCTGGATTCTGAAAATCTATATTTAATTATTTTAATATTAAGAATGATAGAGCCAAATTGAAAAAATGTTTAATGTAAATTATGCCATATGAACACTACTGAACAAAGCTTTGCCTCTTTAACTGACATACAAAAAAACTCACCAGGACTTTCAGTGCATATAACAAATTGCTGTGTTCACTTCTGAACACACTCTCAAGATCAACATACACATCTTCCAGCTTATTTGGGTGCACTTCCCATGCATAAGACCACCAAGGTCTAGTCTAGAAAACTTTGTTTCCTTAGAGTTTGCAGTGCTTGATTCTACAGATCACAGCTGCTCAGCTATTAACTGTAAGAACACAAAAAGAGATTAACCTGCAGCTCTGTCCTGCCAGCTGGAAGCAATACCTTGCCTGATGAGGATTTAATGCTGTTTCACATTAACATTCAGAGCTACAAGGCCAACCTTGGAGTACAAACTAACGAGTTCAACAGTACGTTTCCTCTTTAACTGCTGTGTTTATAATTTCACTCAACAGTATTAACAAAACTTGTGCAAAAAAAATAAAGAGAAGAGGCAAATTAGAATGAATATAAAATCTTACATTTACAATGCACCCTAGAAAATGGGCTGTCATTTTACTGATAGTTCTACTGCCTCCGGCTGCAATAGGAAGGGAAAATGATAAACCCGAAAATGCTTATATTATTTTCCCAGCCTACATGGGATCTTTAATTCCCCTCTGTCCTCGCCTGGATCCCTGTTCTCTAAAAGCACTAACTTTCAGCAAAACTTTCCCGCCGCTGCAATGAGCGTCGGGGCTGTCGCTTCCCCGAGCCCAGCGGCGACCGAGCCCCGGCAGCTGCAGGGACCGCCCTGTCACCCTCCCGTCCCCGTCCCGCCGCGGACTTACTGCCGGTGAGCAGAGCCACGGGCACAGCGATGACTGTGACGACGACGGCGACCCCCAGGAACCCCAGTAGCCACTTCAGGAAGGTCTGCAAGAAGTGGTCTCGTCAGGAGGGAGCCGCGGGCGCGCACGACCCGCGGGCACTGCCGCCCGCCCACCCGCCTTCCCCCTCTTTCACCTACCTGCATGGCGGGACCGCAGCAACTGAGCGGAGCAAAGCGGCAGCTTGAGACTTTGCGATCCTGCCGCTGACCTCGAGTTTTTTTTTCTCCTGGGAGCGGCGCGGGGCGGGCCGGGGGCGGCTGCCGCTTGCAGGAAGCAAGAAGCGCCAGGCACCGGTGGTTTGTGCGAGAGGGGGGTTTTCCTGCTGGCTTTGCAGCTTCGCGTGTTTTTTGAGCTGTAGTTTCTCCCTCAGTTCAAACACCCGGAGCGCGGCGACGCAGCTGTACGTTAAGGAGGAGGGACCTTTGACACTGAAAGGATTTCTGTAGGAAATCACATAACGGCCACGCTGCCGTCACTGGACCTAGAAGTGAAACACCTTCAAACGCTAATGGCCAAGCTCCCAATGCTTTGCTTTGATTTCCTGTAAAGCTTCTGCTCTTTGAATTTCTTTCTCTGGCAATCAAGTAATGGAATGACTGGTTCTTAGCATAAAAGGAAGATGTGTGAATCTGCAAAACGGATTTTTAAATTAAGACCAGAAAATGAAAGTATTAAGATAAAAGATCAAAAATTAGCTCCAAAGATGATCCTTGGTTTCTCACATCTTACAATTGCATTTTCAAGGACAGTTTTGAGTATGTCTTGAGATAGTAGGACTAATGGGTGGAGAAGACTGAGAAAAACCTGTAAATAAAAAATACAAAGCATTTGATTGTTTAAAAAGCTGAGCATTACCACATAGTCAGAAATCCCATGGGAGTATCTGGAGATATTTTAAGAAAAGAATTCTAGCCTCAAAAAAGTAATTATTGAGTGATGTGGTTTGTGCTTTTGGTTTGTTACATCTTAAGGTTGGTTGTTTGGGGTTTTTTTTGGTAGGTATTTTACAACTTGAGAAATGGAACAGAAAATCTTGGGATCCACTAAAGTAAGAGGAAGAGAATTGAAGCCAAGGGAGACAGCAAATGTTCTTAATCTTACCTCCAAAATATTTGTCAGAGTTTACAGTAAAGTTATGCTGCTTGTTCCTTCATTATTCTGCAGACTGAGCATAGCATTTAGTATTTTGCTGCTGTTTCTGAAATAATCTGTATCTGCAAGTAGGTTAGTAACTTTTAATGATAGATGTATGTTCTTTAGAGTAACCAAACAGTAAGGGTTTGTCTATATGTAAGGTAATAGACTTCATCTAGATACAAAGTTACGCTCTGTATACCATTCTCCTTGAAGGTAGTGGTTGCTGCTAGTTAGGAATTTACCCTGTGCTACTACTATATTGGTTTACTTTAGGATACCATTAATGTGTCCTGACAGTGGTTTCATGCAGCTTGGTGCTGAGTGTACAGTGGAGCATTTGATGTGCTGCAAATTCACAGCATGCCTAACACTATTTTCTGTTTATAGATAAATCCATTTTTATAAAGTAAAATCACAGTGAAATAGCAGTATTTTCCATTACTTTTCAAATGAGCATACCATATATGCTGTGAGATGCATGACCAGTTTCAGAATGTCTTACAGATCCATTTAAATATCTAGCTGGTATACTGTGCACTCATTTATTTTACCAAAGAAAACTGAAACAACCTCCCTCCCTGTATCCCTGGAGTGATTTTTCTATTTCCCAAAGAGTAGGAATCACAACAGTTATACAATTTAGCCAATCTGTGCTTTGTTTTCTAAACGTTTAAGTAGTGATCATCACCTTGTTTCAAAGTATACTGCAGTCAAACTATAATCTGTCTTGTGACAAAATGTACCTGAATGTTATAAAGCATTTTATAGCCAAATTGCAGTTTAATAATGTTTTGAGATATTATCTATAAGATTTTAAAGCTTCTCAGTGGTTAATTCCGAGAAGAAAAGACAACCTATGCTCACAATGCATATGCCTAGCTTCTGCTAGAGTCAGTGGGTACACAATTGTTAAGTATCTTTGGAAATCTGGATTCTTATATCTAGACCAAAATGTCTAAATTTTGCAATGCTTCTGATTCTGGTAATGCTGGAGAGGTTTATGGGACCTGATTCTGTAGTCAGAACCACCCAAGTGATCCAGTAAGAGTCAATATAGCAGAATATGTTTTCCCTTTAGTTGCAGTAGTTACTGCAGTGCTTGTCTACATCTTGGAAAACTCTCAGTTTCTTCATGTATGATCAGAATATCTGTGGTCCCAAAGATGATTGTAATTTTTATGCTTCTGTTGCTCTCTCAGATTGTCTTCTGTGATAGGCTGAGATTTAAAGAGTTGCTCCAGCTAAATGTTTCCAATTACTTTATGCCATGGTATTCTTTTGCAATCAGATATGCATTAATACGCCAAGAGATTAAGGAAATTAATATCCAGCAGTGTCTGCTACATAATAAGATTTAAGAAGCCATAGCTGTTCATTCATTAGTGTGGTGAGACACTGGAACAGGTTGCCCAGGGAAGTTATGGATGCTCCAGCACTGACTGTGTTCAAGGCCAGATTGGATGAGGCTTTGAGCAACCTGGTCTAGTGGGAGGTGTCCCTGCCCAGGGCAGAGGAGTTGGAACTAGATTACTTTAATATCCTTTCCAACCCAAGCCATTCTATTAGTTTATGATCATATTGCTTACTAATCACAATAGTATTCATAAAGAAGTTGTGTGATTAAGAAGAGCTACTTACTAGAAATAACCAAAATACATCTTTCAGCCTGAAGGTTGGCTTCCCCAAACAGTGGACCTGACAGATGTGATGTCTCCTTCAAACTTTTAGGCTCGGTGAAACTCAAGGCTTCATTGTAAGTCTGTTTATATATTTAAGTCTTTCCCCAGAAATATTTGGAGAAGTCAAACAGGAAAAATGGAAAATATAAGCTCTTTGCAAAAAAAAAATAAATAATAAAAAAAAAATTATTGACTACATCTCACAGGCAGCGAGATGGCGGGACAGGCTCCAGAACCGACCGGCTCTGTGGTTCCTGCTTTCTTTTCCTTTTGACCAGGGGCTGCAGCCATCTTGGCAAAGCTCCACCAGCACCATGTGTAGGCTGGGCTGTGGAGCGCAGCAGCCTGACACAAACAGTGACATCTGTCAGACAGGTCTGTATGGTAATAAGGAAGATAAATCAAATAAAAATGTAAACAAATGCAATATATAGAATTTAAAAAAAAAAAAAAAAAAGAGCAATAGTCATGGTTATAACAAAGCTGAGAGCCATAATGAGGAGGAAGGACGTGGGAACTCAGAGCTCCTGCACAGTCACCCAGCTGTGCAGGTCTGTTTGTGGCATGTCTGAGCATGGCACTTGAACCAGATGAATCATAGAATGTTTAGGGCCAGAAGGGACCTCCAAAGGTCATCTAGTCCAGCCCCCTGAAGTAAGCAGGGACACCCTTAACTAGACCAGGCTGCTCAGAGCCTTGTCCAACCTCACCTTGAATATCTCCAGAGATGGTGCCCCAACCACCTCCCTGGGGAGCCTATTCCACTGATCCACCATCCTCAAAGTACTTCTTCCTGATATCCAGTCTAAATCTACTCTTCTCTAATTTAAACCCATTACCCCGCGTCCTTTCACTACAGGCTCTTGTTAACAACCCCTCTCCAGCCTTTCTGTAGATGAAGTAGGAAACACTGCCTGTGTACAGTGTGAATAAATAAATGACCTGCTCAGGCAGGTGGTAGAGCTGAGAGAGGAGGTGGAAAGACTGAGAATAATCAGAGACTGTGAGACTGAGATAGATTGGTGGAGCCACACCCTTAGGCCAAGGCAACAGGAAGAGGCCTTACAAGTAGCAGTGGATCCCCTGTCCTCCTGTGATCAACAAGAAAGAACGGAAAGTTCCACCTCTAGAAGTCATCTAGTCCAACCCCAAGAAGAAGAAAAGAATACAAAACAGCTTAGAGTGACCATAGGGCAATTTGAGACTGTTTTGCTAGGCAATCTTATCAAATTTATAGAAATTTTGTGGTGGTTTCCACTACCAATGGAGTATATTGCACTTAATATTTTTCAAAGCTGTCCTACTGCATTGATGAGAAACCAGAATTTATGTGAATGAAGAATATGTGTCCGTTCAGTCTTGGTTCATCCCTCCTCTAGTTTCATCTTACATGACTTCTTTTTCAACTAAATTCAAATGCTGAGGGTTTTTTATCATTCCAAACAAACCACTTCCAATATGTCAGTGACAGTAAAATATTAGAATAAAATGAAATGGAGTGCAAAGAGGCACAAGGGATATACACATGAAAAGTCAACAGAAAAGAAGCTTGAAAAAATTTATTTAAGGCTATCATTTAATATCCTTAAAAGCTTAGCCTTTTTATAACAAAGGTTATAAGAGGGATATTCACTTCTCAGGCATTTGTAACTGCCAGCTTCTTACAAATAACACATATAATTGGTGATTGACTCCTCTCTGTCTAGCAGTCAACTTTTTAGAAAAATAATTTTATCATTAAATATAAATGGAGTTACTTCAGTGCTAATAAATGGAAAATATGAAGATATGGAACATTCATAGTCTTAAAGCTGTTATGTTAACCATCCCTTAGACAAAAGGTTTTCCATATATAAACCTTTGGCAACACTAAATTATATTACAATTACTTCCTGGCATGCAAGGTGACATAGCTTTGTTACACCTAATGTAAATGACAAATGCAGTTTTCAGAATCTCTTAATAACTGGCAGTTGAAGCAATGAAGATCTTCATTTATCCCATTTTTATTCTGCATTTTTACTGGTATTCTCCCAAAAGATCCCTGGGGAAAAAAAACCAAAACAAACAACAAAACAAACAAAACCATTAACAACAAATAAATAAATAATAAAAACCCCAAACAAACAAAAAACCAAAAAAACAACAACCAATCAACAAACAAAGCATCAGCAATTAGGACATAATATAAATCTCCCAAGATTTATGAAATACATGTGGAGCATACTTTTTCTGTTCAAGACTTAGCAGATATTAGTTCCACATAGCCTTTAATGTGTCTCTCTAATAAGAGATTGAAAACAACTACCCCTAAATGAGAAGCTTTTTAATCAGTTCTAGTAGATTTCCCTTAATTGTTTGTTTTAATGCTGAACTAAAAAACAAAACAAAAAAATTAACAAAACTGTATTTTGACTAAAGCTTCTAAATTGTTTGAGACAATATTATTTGTTTCAGATTTCCAAGATCAACTAGTCATTTCGGGTGCTTCAGTAGTCCAAAGATTTAAAGTAATTAATTTTTACAGAGTGGACATCCAACATTTTAAAAAATCTAGACACATGTGCCTTGATTTGGCATTTTATTATTTTTGAAACACTATTGATATTAGTAAATAATTCTTAAATATTAACCTGTTCACAGAGATCACATAGAAAATGTTGCTTTGCCACCAGCATTTGCCCATGTACAGGCAAACTAAAGCATGGCTCTTAAGCAGTTTGCTCTCAGGAACTCAAGATTAGAGTTACTTATTTCCTAATGACAAGTCACAATTTAAGGCAGGGGTATATATCACAGTCCTTAAAGAATATTCAGTTTTGTATAGTTTTACCAGTAAATATTTCTGATTATATAATGCCTATGCAAAGAAGCGTTCTATTTTTCAGTAATTTAACATGACCTTACTTCTGGTAACATTCAATGGCAAAACTCCCCTCAGTTAAATAGGAAACTATTAAATTGGTTCACCACTGATGCAAAACACAAATTATATTTGGAATGAGTTGTGATTGGTGTTTTATCCTTGTTCATCACTATCTGTATCTAAGTTTGTAACATAGTTACAGATAGGTCAATAGTTAAAAGAAAAATTAGCAGTATTTTCCCTATGTGTGACAAATACATTTAAAAACACAGTACATTAAGAATAGCAAAATAAAAATTCAGGCACCTTTGGGTAACTTTTGTATTAATCAGCCATTTTAGGAACTCTTTGGCAGCCATGTCATCAAGGACTTTGTTGATATCACTTGTGAAAGTGCCATCTGCATGTCTTCGTCCCATTTCTTCGGCCACAAGAGCTTTTTCTGGGAAGCTTCAAAGGGAAGAAATTATGAAACAATTTGCAGATCAAAATAAAAAAATGTAGTTAAAAGGGCCTCAACGCAGAATTCTAATAGACTGCAAATTATCCATGATTTTAAAGAGTTAATGGTTGACCTTGATATTATGGCTCAAAATAGAATGATGTATAACAAAACATCTTTGGGGACATTATTTTCACAAAAGAATAGAGCATGGAAGTCTCATTTTGCCAGATGAGAACTGTTCCTTCTGGTGAGTCTCCAGCATTTTGGAATAAGCATTACATGCAAAAATTTATCTCAGTCTACAATGTCTATGCCAAATAGACTAGGCATCAGTAAAACTCACAGTAGATTTACTAAGAATCATTATTTCAGAAATATCACTACTAAAACATTGTAGCACACTTTTCATACGTATTCTTCTATTTTGATTTCACTCAAGTCCTAGTTACGTACTTACAATTATATTGCATAAGTATTTAGCTACAGAGAGCAGCAACATATTTTGGGAGTTAAAATATCTCAATTATAAGACCCAAATAAGCTCTATGTGCTTGTTTGTTCTACAATAATAGCATTTTATATTTGATTTCAGATACTGATTCTTGCTTTATCCCTTTTTGACTGCTGGAAAATAATTAGGCCAATTTATAAAACTTTTCTCTCTGGTTTTATCCCATCAGTTATAGGAAGATTTTAATGGCTTCCATTAACATGGGCTGATGCTGAAGCACACTGTGTTCTAGGACCAATGACAGACAGACTGTTTTTTTCATGCAATAGTTTCAGGGAAGGCCAAGTTTGATCGCAAATAATATTAATTACTGGGAAGCAGAAGGGTGGGCTACATGTCCTTGTCCAGGTTTCTAAGCTCTCTTATATATATTGAAATACCATATTTCTGCTCATGAAATAAAACATGACAGAAAAAAGAACTGCAGATTTGAACATCACTAGGAAGTAGCACCAGCCTCTCCCTTCTCTGTATAGCTGGCCTCAATTGTTTAATACTGGGGTTTTTTTTTCAGGAAATTGCCATTATTTACAACATTTACTTATTTATTTACCTATTTATTCTTCCTTGACTACAACACACAATCTTGTCTTAAAGATTATATTTTATTATTATTTTTATATAGTGCAAAAGCCTTACATAATAGTTTACAGCTAGTAGAATATATAATCAGAGGATAAACTGAAATCCCTGCCCCAAAGAGCTTACATTCTAATGGCATATATAAGTACAAAACAGTTAAAAGGTGAGGAGTGGCATGTTTATTGTTTAGCTCCTAAAGATGCAGCTGGAAATAGGTGAGATAGAAGCTGCCTGCAGGAGATAGAAGGTAATGCCATTTGAAGTGTAAGACTATAATGAAAAAGGATGTAAAGTAATGAGTGAGTACAAAAAGTGAATAGGCTTCAGAAATCTGCAATGAGTATGTGGAGAACAAGATAATAATGAAAGAAATCAGAGACATAGGTAGCTAAAAAAATATAGAGCACTGCATCCAGGAAACTGAACAATAACAAAAGAAGTAGGGGTGTTTTAAAAATGAAAATAAGTCCCAGTTGTAGGAAATTATAGTTATTTTGGCAGCAGAAATGTGGGGAGACTTTGTGGAGCATGGGAAGAGGGAAAGAAGTGATCAGTTAGTGCTGCAAATGATCATTGGTAATGATAATTCAATGATGACATTGTTAAAAATTAAATCTTGGTAATAATGTAGAGGGAAAGATTTGTCTGTGAAACAGAAAAAAACATGAGCAATTTCAGATGACACCGTCTTGAATCATCTTAATGAGAATTAAGGAGACTGTAAGCAATGCTAAGTGAAGGGGGAAAGGTGGTAGTTAGAGAAAGGTCTAGTTTAGTTTTAGATACATTGACCTTAGATATACATTGACCTTAGATATAAATTGACCTTTTAAAGTGTAACAGCATACCTAATGGGTTTGTTTTAATCTGTATTTGAACTTAATAATGTCAAGTAATTTAACACCCAGAGAATAACTTCTGTTACAAAAGAAATTCATGAAGTACAGCAAGAATGCTCAAAAAGACATCAAAGTTTCATCAGATGTGATTTCTAACCCCCAAAGCAAGGCAAAATTTAATAATAGGAATGGATGGATTCTTACTCTCTTCTTCCTCGTCCATTCACTAACCAAGCAATGAACTCTTTGGCAGCTTGACCTTCCAAATAAGAGGTGATATCACTGGTATAGGTGCCTTCGGCATGTCTCTCAAATTCAGCATGACGCTTGGAGATCTCATTGCTGAAAGAAGAGCAATAGATTTTTATTTCCCACCCACCAGACTAGTGTTTCTTATTAGGGAGAAGTTGTTTTTATTTCACATGTCTAATTATTCTTGTTTTTTTTTTTTTTTCTTCTTAATATCTTTCCATTTTGAAGGTGTTGTCTAATGAAACATGATTTTGGGTAGAGATGCCTGAGATAGTTCTGAAAAAATCATGTGCTGAGAGCAGTTATAGCTGTATTGGAATGGTCTTCTGTTAGATTAATTACCTACGATCAAAAAACTGTATTGTGTTAGAGACATACTTTTTGTTACCTCCCTTTAACCTAAAAACTTCTATTAAGTCACTCCTCCTACCTTCATCTTCATTATTTATATAAGCCAGTTCAGTAGAGTTAAGTCCCTTTCAATTTATACTTTCAATTGTTTTGTGATCACCTTGTGATCACCAGATTTAATAATCATTCTGACCAAGGAGAACAGTTTCAAACCTGATCACCTCCTGCTTAATAGAGAAAGACAAGTGACTTCTTCCTCCCAACATTGTGCTTCTTTCTCTGATACAAAGTTATGTTTCTTTGAGCACAAAATTATGTCACACTGGCCTTTAGGAAGACAAACAACTCTGAGAAGCAGACATATTATGGATTATTTTCCATGAATAAGTTCCCTAGGATTTCTATTGCAGAATTTGCTAATTTCTGCCTAGTTCAGGGTCTCTAACTCTTAGTATTATTTTTTATTTTGGGATTTCACCAGTCCTCCTAATTTAGTGCCATCTGCACTTTTCATCAGCATGCTAACTAGAGTTGTTAGGAACATTTTTAATGAAACATTAATTTTGTTGAGAAATGCTTTTCATTGAAGCTGAAACACTAGTGCAGATTAGTCACTGATATTGACAGCATTTTGAATAGAAGGATCTTTGTGATCTGGAGTATCCTCTTTGGAACTTCTGATGAAGGAAGAATTAATACAGGCATTTCAATCTGTTTTTCAAAAACACTTACTGTGTTACCATTTTATTTGTTTCACATTTCCAGTTCCTTCAGCCCTCTCCCAAAAACATTGCCAAGAAAGAAAACTCAGGCCTCTATCAGCTCTTGTGTTCTCCTTTCCTGTCGTGAGTGGTTTTATGGGCATGGGACTGAGTGCTTTGGGATAAGCATTGTATCATATTTTATCAGCATTCTTCAAATTGGTGTCTGGCCATTTTCCTTTCAAACTAGTTAGCAAGTCTGCTAGTTTTCTTTTCCTCAACATAATATTTGGGGTTTTTTTTTGTTGCTTTTTTTTTTTTTTATTATTCAACCTTTTTCTATAGCAAGTTTTTCTTTTTATCCAGTTCTGTATTCTCCTTTAGAACTTTAAATATCCCTTCCTGAAATTAATTCTCATCCTGTTGCATTCCTTGAAGCCACTGCTTCAGTTTAGAACAGAGGTAAAAAAGCAGGTGTAAGATAATTTTTTTTTATAAGTATTTCTTGGATTATGGTAACATTGTAAAGAATGCTAGTTGTTTTCTTTATTGTTTAACATAAAATGAGTTCCAAATGTTTCTGAGTAGCACAGAGTGACATCAGAATACCTTGAGAGCTGGTCCGGGAATTTGTCATTTTCTTTGTCCTCCTGTCCTTGCTGGCTGTAGTGGAATTCCACAATCATTAGATCACTATTACCAGTACATTAAAGAGTATGCATAAGTTGATAAGATTGTATTGTTTATTATTTAAATATGACAGACAAACAACTAAACTGATAGATGAATATTTAAAAGCATTAATATCCTAGGTTTTTGGATTCCGTAGTCTGATCTTCTCTAGAACACATGGCGTAGACTTACATGTTTTTTACATTATTCTGCTCTCACCTTGGTAGTATATTTTCCAAAAGCATGCCAGCTCATGTTTTAACAGTGTACTTGTGAAACAGTATACTGGTGAAATATTCAGTGCTCAGTAAAATTTAAACCTTAGCTTATTTTTCACAAATTATACTTCAAGATTACAATTTCTATAGATAGGCAAGTTTTATTAAGGCCTAATGGCCCAGACCCTGACATATTTACATCTCTTCTTCCTATTGAACTTAATTGATTCACTGAAACAATCTGCCCCAAAGAGGCTGAGATAGTCTTCTTAGATGGCATATCAGGTAAAATACTGATACCACATTGGACAAGACTCTGAACAGCCTAGTCTAGTTGAGGGTATCCCTGCTCGCTGCGGGGGAGCAACCTTTGGAGGTCCCTTCCAGCCCTAGCCATTCTATGTTTTATCCAGATAATTTTGACTGATTTTGAATGTATTCCCCATTTCTAATAATACTTTTTTTTTCCTAAGTAATTTACTTATTTGAGGATTACACATGGTCAGCAATAGGAAGTTGAAATCAAGAAAGTTGATTTAGCTAGATTCCTGTCTGGCCTTCTATATGTTCAATGTGAACAAAATGCTTACCCATTTCTTTTAGTGCTCATTAACCACTGCACAAAGTCCTGAGCTCGTCTAGTGTCCAAGTACTTGCTGTAATCACTGGTAAATGTGCCTTGTGAGTGACGTTTCACCTCATTCAGCTGTCTAGATTCATCTGTTGGTTCAGACTGGGAAGCTTTGAATGATCTGTGGAAAATTTATAATGGTGATAGCACATTTTAAAGATGAATGGATTTTTTAAAATACTATTTCACACTCTCACAAAGTGAAAACAAATGGCACAGTAAAATGGTAATAGTAATACAAATGGTAATAGTAAAACTGGCTAGTAAAATGAATCAAAGTAGCAGATCAGATACTGCACAATTACAAGTTCTTCTTGTATAACTAAGGTAGGTATTGTTTGTAATACTGAAAACTTCTAGGCTATGCTTTGCAGTATTAAAAACTTTTTCCAGTTCCAATGGTAGAGTAAGTACTGTGTAATATTATATTAAAAACTATCTTTAAGTCATAGTGTATAAGAAAAGCAAATTTCAGGCCAAGTGTTTCAAGAGGTTTGATCTAAAGAATTTACCTTGATTTTTCTTCTGTATCCTGAACAGGATTTTGCCAGCTGCCTTGAACTATCATTAAAAGAAGCCCAGCAACAAAAAAAACACTTTTCATTTTCATTTCCTGTCAATACAGAAATGAGGCAACAAAGAAAAATGTAATAATCTTTACATACATCTGAATCAATTACACCAAAATGAGACATTCATAATAAAGATCTAAAGAAGATATTGAAGCCCTGTGAGGACAGGATCCATGCCCAGCGAATGGAGACAGTCCTGCCTTGGATAGTCATTCAAAAGACATGATCTATCTTCTAATCATTAGGCTCTAGTGTCTGTTCTAGAAGCAAGGTGATCTGAGAACAACTGTATCCATGCTTTCTTCTGTAATGCAAGAAAAAAGGTCTATATTTCATTTGCTCCGTGTTCTGATGATGGCAACCATTAGATCTATTTATATAATGTTGTTTTATTGTTTTATTGCAAAACTAGGGTATTGATGTGACATTTTTTCCCCATTTCATTCACTAAATAAAAAACTAAGCAAATCTTTGTCAAAATAGCTCCCAATTCTTTCCTTCTGTCTCTCCACCCTCCAAGCTGTGATTCCCTTACTTGTCTTAGTTTAGTCATGCAAGTAGTACAGTTACAATTTTTAGTGAATAGTCCAATGGGAACAAGGCATTCTCTAATCCTTTAATTATATGTGCTAGAATTTTATTTAATGTACTATTAATAGTCTGTTGACACATGATCCCCTATAGGACAAACTCTGTTAAACAAAGAAAGGGTATTCATTTTAGACTCACAAGACACTGTTCAAAAGGAACTATGAGCAGCTAATGGCTAAGAGATGCAAAAGTGCTCTGTATAAATGGGAAATTAGAGGAAATTTGCTGGAGTGTGTCTTAAGGGCAATGAAACTGGTGAAGAGTCTAGAGCATAAGCATAAGCCTCATAAAGAGTGTCTGAGAGAACTGGGGTTATTTAGCCTGCAGAAAATGAGGCTCATATGGCTCTCTACAGCTACCCAAGAGAAGGATGTAGTGAGGTCTCTTCTCACAAGTAACAAGTGATAGAACAAGAGGAGATGGCCTTAAGTTGCACCAGGGGAAGTTTAGGTTGGATATTAGGAAAAAAAATATTTCACAGAAAGGGATGTAGAGCACTGGAACAGGATGGTCAGGGACGTGGTGGAATCACCATCCCTAAAGGTATGTAAAAGATGTGTAGATAATAGCACTTAAGGACATCATTTAGTGGTGACCTGGCAATGCTGGGTTAACAGTTGGACTTGATCTTAAAGGTCTCTTCCAATGAGAACAATGATTCTATGATTTTGTGAACTCTACTTACAAAATCAACTAGTATATATGGTTTATTTTCATTACACTGGATCACTCAATTTATGGTATGACTATATAAAAGGAAATGAATTTAAAATATGGTTAGGTACATCTGGCCTTTACAAAGAAATTGAATATGTCATTCATTCAATGGTTAAATGCTCATTCATTAAGTGATGAACTGTAAATGCTAATTCATTCTAACTTTAAAGTGAGTATGGATCACAATATTAATCTCCTGTAAAGCAATAGAAGTTGCCATGAGTTCACATCAACAAAATGTCACTGGAGATAATTTCATCATGTAGTGGGCTGATAATTGTGTATTTGATAGAGCCTTCTGTCATCCATGACACTTTCCTATGGAAGTTTATATTATACTCTGAAAAACAAAGGGAGATAGGAAAGATGAGTGCATTGAAGTAAAGTGGTAGGTGGCAAAGTAAGACTCAGCTAAAAACACCCTCCCTACTAAATGTAGTCTGCTTTGTACTCTTCTGGCTACACTGGAGTAGTCATTTATTAAAATTAAATTATTTATAAAACAAGGCATTCTGAAGGAAAACATATCTACTCTCTGTTGTAATGCCTTGTCACAGTAGGCTGAATTTAAACACACTATGGCCTGGAGGAAGACATAAGAAAGCCATGAAGGAATGAAGTGTAAAGAAGGTCAGATTACTCTGCCTTGAAATTTAGAGTTGGCTCCACTCTGAGCAGTGCAAATGGGGGGGCTACATGAATATATCTGAAAAAGTAATCTCCTGCATCAAAAAACCTTACATCTCTAGGACTTCTACTCTGCCCCAGTAGTCTGACCAGCTTCAGTGAAGATTTTTAATGAAATTTGTTTCTTCTATTAATTAAAAAATACCTTACCGTTGAAGAAAAAAAGCTTGACAAAAGGCATTTTATCTATGTCAGAAAGAGTGTATTGCTTCTGGTACTTTGTAAAGCCTAATTTAAAAAATAATCTTAATGAATAATAGAAATATTTTATTAGTATACCTCAATGTCAGTATCAGTCAATATCATTATTTAAAGCAATAAAAATGTTAATAAAACCTTAGTTTTAAAACCAGGAAAATAAACCAATGAATATGAGATTTTCTGGTGGATTGTCTATTTCCTTCATTCCACCAGAAGCCACTGCCAGTGTTGCTCATTTTTTCCATCAGTGTGTATAAAGACTCTTCTCTGCCTTCCGACATGTCCTAATATAAAAGATTTGATTCCTACACTTGCACATATCCTGCTATAGTACCAACAAATACCATAGTGGCCATGTAGTCAGTCCTATTATAACCCTAATTATAGTATTGAACTCTCTTATCATGGTTTCATTTGGAGCTGTAATGTGGTGGTGCAACACTGACATCCAATGTTTATCCCAAAGAATGCATAATTTCACATTTCATAGGTTTCCAAAAATGAAACAAAAGCTCTGCCTGGAGATGAGTGTGCTGTAGTCACAAAAATGGTTTAGTTGTAATGTAATGACCCACATTAGCTGATGTTTGTGAGTTAATTCAGACACCAAATAATATCTATCTATTGTATCATACATAGATATTTTGCCCTGCTTAATTGTATGCTAGTAGTTTGGTATAGTTTTACTTAACCTGTAAAAATAAGTAAAATAGCTTATTGATGTCTGTAGCTTTGTTAGCGCATGATATAGATTACACATAAACCTAAGTCACTGAGGTGGAATGAAAGAAATAGTCTAGTAATTAATCCAGCCTCCTTATAGTAATATCAGACACCAAAAGATAGTATTTTATACAAAACTTATAAAAAAATTAATTAAAATCCCACTGTAGTCAGTAAACAGATTTTCAGTGATTCCAGTGTGTCTTGGATCCAAGTCTTACGACTCGGTCCTAATAAGGCTTTCAGATGTGAAAGGTGTTCATATCTGTTCAAAGTTAAATGGATGTTTAGCTCCTTTCTAAAATTTTTAGAATAGAAATCTGGGGGGATAACTAAAAAGAAAGATGTATAAATGCAGCTTTTTGAAATTAATACAATTTTCAAGTAAGAGAATCCTTATTAATAAAATAAACATTTTCAGCATCTGTTAAACTTCTGTCCAACAAGTTATTTAACAAAATTAGAACTGATTTTGGTTGTTCAATGTTTAGTTCGTGCTTTAGGTGACCAGCAACAGCAGCTTTCAACAAGTGTAAGAAACAGTTTTAAAAAGAAGAAATGGTTATTTTATTTCTGGGAACACAAACATACTCTGTAGAGAGAAATAAATTATTAGCAAAATAGTATTAGTTTATTTTATTCCTGCTAATAAATTAATTTCCTAGTCACTAGAACGGTTTTGTTTGCTCTAAGTTGTTTAGTTTACCAGTAGATACTGCTAAAACCCATGCAAACATTGTCAAGGTTCAGGAAAACTAAGCTAATGTTATACAGAAAATTTTCATTTCTATGCATATTAAACAAATAGAAATGTTTAAATTTCTTTCTGATTGGAGATGAAAAACACATCTCAGTTTAAACCATCAGAAATTATGTAAAAAATATGTCTCTCAAATCTTGATCAGAAACTTATTTGAGTATTGTTTTCTTGATCAACCTGATTTTGTTAGTTTTCCCAATATATTTTACTGCAGATGGCTTTTGTACCTGTATGCCAGTTTAACAATCTTGATTTCCTTGTGTTTTCAAAAAAGAATAATTCAAAAGTCAGATTTGTATCTATTTCCAGTTAAAAAATACAAATTACAGAGTTAGAGTAGTAAAAAAGGCAAAGTTTTCCTAAGAACATGTATGATTGAATAAAATAGATTTCTACTGACATGAAATGTAAATAGCAAATATTCCTGATAAACAGATTATTTTTTAAGGTAATTGTACTTTACCTACTATGCGATAATGTGTTGTGGAAAGTTCTGTAAAATACAATGGTTCTATCCATAGTAGGATGGAAGATTAAATTAAATTTTATAGAATAGTCAGATTAAGTATTGAAAGGTTTTATTATTTACTTTTGAGCTATAGAATTTCCTTTTCAGATCTTAGAGTGATATGAAAATAATAGTTGCTTGAGAAAAACTAATCTAAAAGTATGGTAGTGGTGTAGCAATCTGTAGGGCGATGGAATGACTGTCTTGGACAGTTTTAAATCAGTGTCTTTATAAACAATTAGTTTGCATTCTGCTTATTTAGTCCCTGGTGATTCATATTTAGGCAGTATTTATTAGGAATTAATATTTTTAAACACATGCTCATTAAATATCTCTAATGAACATACTAAAGGGATAAAAATGTAAAAATCAATAATTATATATCTCACATTTAAATTCTTAATACACTGCAAGTCTTTCATGTTCTCATAGTTAATTTTCCTTTTTTTCAGTTGCTTCTGCAACCCAAAGAGTTTACCTCTCTTTTTTTGGATCATTCTCTGTTGATCAAATTCAATACAATACAAGATTGAAATGATGAAGTCGTTAACTCCAAACATCAGTGAGTACAGCCACAGAAGACACCAAAAATAAAGCACCTCTATTGCAAACTTTGGGCTATACAATTCAGATAATGCAGCAGCTTTCTCAGACAGACTGTACTGGTAGTTCATAGAAATCTTACCTTTTTATACTTTGAAGTAATATGTAGCAGTTGCAGAAAGAGCTGCTCTTCTGTGACTATGGCAAGCCTTGAGGATCCTGAGATCTGTCTAGCTGTCTCTTTTGCACAGACTTATATATATACTGTTCAGCTCTAGTAAGCATTACAAGAGTGCATCATTGCTGACAGTTTCCTTATTCAACTTAAAAAAAAAAAGTCATCATATTTGCTATTCATTTCATTTGATAATTTTACAAGCAATTTCACACATTCATTCTGCTTACTTTATGACATCAGTGCTAACATGGATTTGCAGAAGGAGTGAGGTAGCAATGTCCAAAGAAGTAAATATCAAACAGAAGGGCATTAGGATGACAAATAGTGGGCTAAAGGTGCTTAGGATTAAGGCAGAAAGTTCTCCAAATTCTGATTTGCCACACTTAACTTTTAAAAGCCTGGTCCTGTTGACATCAATAGAATCAACTTCACCTTTCAATTTTAAATCAAAGTTTTTCAGATTTAATATACTGTTAACAGTAACTGACACAACTCCCCCAAAACCTTTGAATGATTGTTCAAGGAATGTTGTGCCAATATAATGAACATGAAGTACTGCAGTGATGGCTTCCCACTATGGATTAGCACAGATCAAAGTTAACAAAAATATTTTATTACTCTTAGATGTAGAATGACAACTGTAAAATTCTACTGTATGAAAATTAATACTCACTTGTGAACTGTATGTTAAACATTAATTGTTAATTCAGTTTCATACAGTTTCATGTAAGATAAGCCTTTTGTTCATGTTTCCATTTCCTACAAGGAAAAAAATATATTTAAAAACCAAACCAGATTTGAACTTTGTAGCTGTGTATGTCCAATGCAACTATTGTCAAGGTCTTCAACCATTCAGTAAGAGGGCAATTTCATAGCTGTGGTGGGGCAGTGTTGACAAAGAAGACTATGTTCAACTATCTGGTGACCACAGGTAGGAGAGTTTGACACAAAGCTTGGTAGTGGTCCTGGCAGATGAAAAAACATGCCAGTGAGGAATATGGGTCTTTTATTCTGTCTATGAAGCAACAAATGAGATATCCTCTTTCAAGAAATTGCTGCATATTTTTTTCTTTAGAGGCTTTTTTCCATACATCTTGGTATTTATGATAATCCTTTGTAAAATGCTAAAGGACAACAACCATAAAACATAATTATTACACGTGTAAGGAGCCAGGAGACACATAAAATATGAAGGAATCCACCTTGAGTTTCAGTTCTGCTTAGTAGAGGGAAGGGTCTGAAATCACAGTGGACACTGATGATTAGTGACAGCCTGTGCACCAGTCTGGAGTGACCCATGGTCTAATCTGTGGTGAAAAGCATACCTATTATTCTCTTATTTTCCTAACAATGCTCCATGAAGCCAGCAAAGAATCTTCTTCAGTGAGATAATTTTCTGCTGGCTAACCACAGCTGATCAGCACACCCCATATGATACAATTGAAGCAGTATATAAGTTAAATATCCCTAGTGTTAGAGTGTCAAAGAAAATATAATTTTATTTATAAATCTAGGGTCCTACCTAGAGATCTATCCTAAATACCTTACAGTGGTACCACAGCAAGAGTTTAGGGAAACATTTTCTCACTACACAATCAATTGAAAATATTTTGTGTGTGTTTGTATAATTTTTCTCTGCTCTTGGATTCATGTACTGAGAATCATGGTCCATTTTTTTGGTCATTTTTAGCTACAATTCCAGTGTTTACTAATGCTGCTGTTGAAAATTTAAGAGCACAGCTTCTGTTCTCTCATCACTGCGTTCTGTTTGTACCTTCAGTCATTCTGAGAGCCTTATTTTCCCTTTTTGTTACTCTCTTTTTTAATTACTACTTCTTTCCTCTCTTTTCCACATGTTCTTTACCCCATACCCTCTTTCTTCCTGCTTCTAATTGTGTTTTTCACATCCATTCTAAGTCATGGATTCCCAGTCATTGATATCCATAGGATATACAAAGTTGCATGCATATTTATCTAACTTGATTTTTTTTTCAGAATTTTTTTTCTTTTGAAATGATAAGAATTACCATTTCCATATACTAGCCTTCCCTAGGCAAACAGCTGTGTAACATCTAAGAAAGTGTGTGAAAGAAGCCAAATTAAGCCTGGAAACAACCTTATGCCCCAAATCTACTTCAGGTTTGTTGTTGGTTTTTTTTTTGTTTTTTTTTTTGTGAGATGCTGATTTCACTGAGAAACTTTGACGGCTTTATCTGATTTTTTTAAAAATTTCCTTTCTATTTAAACTTTATGAGGTTTATACGTGGGATGCAAAGCCACAGTTTATGTAAGTCCAGCGCTAAATATTAGAAGGCAGTCTCTCCATGAAGTTGGTCAGCTTTGCTTTGCGGCTCATGCGGGAGAAGGCAGGCGGTTGCCCAGCCCTGCAGTACCTCCAAAGGACAGCAGATGGTGATCAAAGGGCCGTTTAAAACCGTTTTTTACACCAGGATCATACGTACACACTTGTTGAAATGGATTGTTACAGACTTCTCTCGCCACTTGCTGGGTTAGAGTCATAGTTTTCTAAACAGGCAATACAGAATATAAGGCAATATCATCTCCTCCTGGAAACAGGCAGATATATTTATTTTTTTTCCCCTAGGTCTGTGTATTTTTTTTTGTTTCAGATAAAACTCTTGTTTGCAGATGATGATTTAAAAAGATAAAAAAAGAGATAGACCAGTTCAGTGAACCTTGTTGGACAGATCGTTACACAGGCTAGATCATCTAACAGGTCATCTAGCATCTAGAAGGTGACTGATTATTTGTTTTTCAAGTGATAAACAGACAATAGGAAGTACAGGAAAAAAGTGAACTTCTATCAGAAATCATGCTTCAGTTGCCATAACTGAATCTGTAGAAATATATACTTCCAGACCACAGCAGAAAAAGAGTTACCAAACAGAAGTAGAAAATTTTAATATGGTATGAAATATGCATTTGTACTCAGTTTTTTTCCTCTCCCTTTGTAAAATACAATAGTTGGTACGTTTTGGCAAAAATCAACCCACTCTCCTTTATATTATATCTCACAACTATACTTCAACTGATTCAGAATATGAGACAAAACTTGAAAGAGACCTGCCTTCAGGAAATTTTCATCTTTATGTTTTTTGTTTATATATCTTTGGTTCTCTGTATTCAGGGCTGACTAATGTCTCCTGTGCTATCATCTCAGCACTAGGTAATGGCTGATGTTAGGGACAGGGTACTGCACTCACTGGACTAAAACTCTGTGTAGAAAGTTACAGAAGAGGTAAAATGAGAAGCAGAATTCTTACCAGCCATACACTGAGCCTGATGGTCTAGCAGTGACTATTCCAGTTGGCATGGCTTTTCATAAAAAGAGGACCAATGTATTTTTCATAACTGGCTAGCATAATCTGAATAGCATAATTTTCTAGGATGTTTCTTTCAGCTTTTTAGCTGTTGGTACAAGAAAAATACAGTTAAAAAATAAATAAAATGTCAAGATCTAAACATTTTAATGTATTAGAAACTTGCTGACTTTCTAAAGTAAAAAAACCCCAAACAATAAATACCAAATGCTTTTAAAAAAGTGAAACCCCCACTTTTTTTTTTCTATTTCTTCAATACATATTTATTTATTATATTATTATCTATTTCATATCCAAAGAACATGGGAGAGAGGAGGATGTATTTGGAGTGTGACTACAGGGCAGCACCATTTGCTTTCTTCATTGTACAAAGAGCATTCTTTCCTTAACCTTGTCAAACATGAATTCAGAGTTTGGGCTGTGCAGCCCTTTTTATTTTCTTATCTTTGTTACATGATAATCAGTCAAAAGAGCCCTGCTTTCTTCTGTGAATTCATTTTAGGAATAACACATGTGTAAACACATTCATACGTATACATTGTATTACATACATACACGTGTACTTATCCATAGCCCACACAAATATGTGCATATTTATGTATTCAAGTCCATGGCTACACTTTGGAGAGCAGAAAGGGCTTTCTGAAACAGAGGATTCATTCAGGGTCTCTAAGCCTTTCCCCAGCATGCAGCTCCACGCTCAGTGCCGTGGATGCCGATGGGTCTGTACCTCAGGAAGCAGAGGAAGTGTAACTGTGCTGTAGCCCACACTGTCTACTCACAGAAACTGAAACGCTCCATTTGAAGTCAATGGAGCTGCACCAATTTGCGCAAGCAGAAGAGCTGGCCAAGTATGCACTAGTTACTTTACATTCCAAGAAGACAATGTTCATAATTGAAAGTAATACCAAATGCTCTTAGCAAATAGTTTGAATTATTCAGATTAAATATAGAGCCTTCAAATGACTCTATAAAATGTTCTAAACAGCTGTGCCTTGTAATTGGAACTGACTGACAAACTGGAAAGTATTGAATGTAATCTGAATTTGCTTTGATATCTGACTAAAATGAGTGTAACATTAACCATATTCTGGATTCTGGCTGGGATTATACTTGGTTTTCTGCTAATGCTGTTTTCTCTTCAGGCCTTTCTTCTGCAGCTGCAGGGATCCTAAGGGAAGCAAAGCACATAGCCTCCATGCTGCAGGTATGAGGATTACATGTTCATTGATATATACAACTCACACAGCATGAATGAGGTAGACAATGAAAAATAGGTGTTGGGGAACTAATGAATGAATGGTTAGTAGTGGAACCAGTGATTTTCTACTATTTACGTACACTTCAGTTCCTAGAATAAAGCAGTCTTTCCTTTGCAGCTCTAGCTTTAATGTGTAAAATCTAAACAGGCTTCATAGTGGAAACTGACTTGGAAAAAAATGTATCTGTGGTTAATCATCAAGGGCCTGTCTACTTAATTCAGAATAACCCATCTTCAGAGACTTGTATACCTTGTTTATATTACAGCTATCTGAAGTCTAACTTTCATTCTCTGAAGTGGTATTTTTGAGTACCTGAAGTGTGAGATTCTTACTCAAAAGTAAAAAGAAGAGCAGAAAGTGCTCAGCATTTTCTGAAAACGGGATCATCCAAAACATTTGGAAATGGGAAGCAAAACTTTGAGGATATTCCTTCATCAGTTTAGACAATATTGTCATAAAAGCTATAATTTCTTAGTTTCAGAATAAGTTCTGTCCTAGCACTGGCTCTTGCATATTGTATTTTATGCCTGCAGTGTGTATATATATATATATATATTTATTTTTTTTTTTTTTATTCACATATAAGGCTAGCCCTTAAACAAGTTTTTTTTTAGCTTCAGCTTGATTGCTCAGGACAAGCCCTTTCACCTTGAACTGTGTTGAAGGTCTATTACAGAACAGCCTAGACTGTAGGCTAGATTAAAAAAGGAACAGAACAAATAACTGTCCAATGAATGCTTATGTTGATGCTTATAACACAGATTGTGACTGTAGACAGCACTGAAGAATGGAAAATATTCTCCTTCTAGAGAACAAAAGGCTCAGGAGGATCTTATCAATCTATATAAATATCTGAAGGGATAAAGAAGATGGAACCAGCCTCTTTTCAGTGGTGCCCAGTGACAGAACAAGAAGCAATAGTGACAAACTGAAACAGTAGGTTCTGTCTGAACATAAGGAAACACTTTTTTACTATGAAGGTGGCCGAGAACCAGCAGAAGTGGCCCTGAGAAGTTGCAGAATCTCCATCCTTTTAGATACTCAGAAGCCAAGCAGACATGGTCCTGAGCTTCCAGCTGTAGGTGCCCTAACTATCAGGGAGACGCGACAAGATGAACTCCAAAGTTCCCTTCCAACCCCAACCATTCTGTTATACTGTGATGGGAAGTTTGAAGTGTTCTGCACCATTTCTAATGAAGGACTGCAATGTTACATGTTATTAGCACAGGCCAGCAATTTGAAGTTTAGTATGTTTTTAAGAGTTTGTTTTTGACACTCACAGCATTCCAGGTCACCAAAATACATGATTGCTCAACCATAAAGCTTTCAGGTTAGACATTATTTCAGCAAATCAGTGTAAATGTCACACTCTGCTGAAGATGTTCCCATTCTTTGGCAAGAACACTGTGTAAGGCAAATAAATTAACAACATGAAAACAATGAAGCAAAACTGAGAGAAGCATGATGCAGTTAATCTGTTCATGTTTTATCTCCACAACTGCTTTCCACAAGCCAAGGTAAATGGTGTACAGTTTGGAAGATGTGTATGCTGATTGCCTTAGGAAACAAACAGATAAAGGACAGAGTAATAATGAAACAGATAATGCGTCCCTTGGGAAAGAGGTACCTTCTGTTATATTATTTGATATTTTTTCCTGAAATGTCTCTTATTCCATATACTTCCAGAAGCTTCTGACTACAGACTCGTGGGCAGGGTGTGAATAACACATTGCATGACTTTATTATTTATAGAATGCACAAAGGACCAATTTATCTGGACAAATTTCCTAAGCTTATAAGATTTTCAAAAGTGTAAATAAAAATAAAGGTGTAGAAATTTAAAAAGAACATAATATATTGATATTTATATTTATATGAGATTCATACCATGTTTTCTGAAAATTGCACTAGGTTCCCATTGACACAATAAAGTATCTAAAACCTTTAAGCATCTGGGATAAGACCTTGATTTTTCTCTCAGAACAATTTTGCAATGGTTTCTGTGGTGTCATATAAATATAAGAAATTGAGAGTTAAATCTCAGTAATTTCAACTGAATTGTACTCCTTATTTGTAAAATAACCACATTACTGAGACTACTGTTGTGTGCAGCAAATGCACATAGGACCGTATAATCAACATCTAATTAGCCCCACTTCATGTTGTATTTGCTTAATGTTAACTTTCTTAGAGCTATAATTTTTTCCTTTAACCATTATAGCAGTTGAATTTTAATTACATTACCAACAAAAAGCTCATTAACGTCACGTAATTGGCAGCGTTTCCAAAAAACCTGAACTAATTGAGTATTTTCTGAAGAGTTCCCATCAAAGTATAATTTAACCATTACAAACAGCTTGGCAACTACATTTACATAAAGATGTGTCTGAGAAATGTTATCATGTGTGGAAAATCAGATTTGATATTGCCATTAACAAAATGAAGGAAGCTGTTACATAGCAAATCACTTCCACGTTTTAATGATTTTGGCTAACTCCCATGTTTTTGTGAAAGAGGGTCAAATGAAACCCCTTGCTTTTCCACAAATAAGCAGCATCTGATCTCTGATTCTTAGGAAGCAGCTTGCTTTGTGGGAAGGCTACTCCAGAATCTTTTCCAGGTACTTTTGTACTCTCACTTGCTAATAGCAGAAATGAGATACTGTGTCTCACAGACCATGGTTCTTATGCAGTAAACTAACAATTTTTTAAACACGTGACCAGAGAATCATTTAATTTACAATTAATCTCTTGCCAATTATCTTGTCCATATTCTTGTATTATGATGGGGCTGATTTGATTACTAATTAAAAAATATAAGTATTCCAATAATTGTTAGCCTCTAGCATTTTTTTAAATACTCCCTAAAATAGTTTCACTGGAAACAAAGAAACGAAAGGGCGCATAATCCTTTGATCCTTCCCTTCCAGTCTGGGATGAATGACATTGAGATTAATTTGAAAGCTAATGTGATGATTAGAGATTAAAAATAGGCTAATATGGCTCACATGTTCTGAATACAGGGAGAAAAAACACTGAGAGAAAATAGCTATCATGAATGTCCTCATTCATATTTAAGCTTGAATATTGAGATTTTTGCAGAATAAAGGTTTCAAATAAGAGTTCAATAAAATTTTAACACAGCATTCAATATTCTCAATAATTATGCAAACTTGAACTTTAAATATTGTGTGTTCCTATCCCTGCTTGGATTCTTTTCAAGAAATTGGAAATAATGGTTCTTGTTAGGATGCTAATTAGATACTTGAACTCCTTTCTTTGTCTTTTCCCACTTTACCATTGTAGTTAACAAATGCAAGCATATCCATCTGGCAGAGTGCCTTTGCAATAGCCACCTATCCTTGGATTGCAGAATGTAAGTTTAAGCAAACACATGGCATTTTACATTCTGATTTTATTTTTGCTATCAAACAGTTGTTAAATGTGCCAGAGCATGTATTAGCATAAATTTGCTAATATACAATATCAATAGTGGATGTAAACATCAGGTTTAGAACTTCAAAGTTCCTGTAATCAATTCACCTGAAAAGTATATAACCTGGGCACCATTCTAATTGCATTCTCCCGGAGATATATCAGATGCCTCAGCATGCTTTGAACACCCTACTTATTGTGACAAAGAAAAACACTGTTTGAGGAAGTGGGTCATATGTGTGTAGAGATGTTTGCTGGAAAGGCCTGGAATTCCATGGTTCTGGTCAGTATACCACTGAAAAATGAAAAAAATAAAAAAGAAAATTAAAAAAAAAAAAAAAAAGAAAAAAAATAAAAAAAAAAAAAAAAAAAAAAAGTAATAAACCAGCTATGTTATGTTTTCAATTCTGCAATAGTTAAACAATACAATATCATATTTTATACCATATAGAAGTGTACGTCTCAAATAGCAGAGGGACTTGCTGATCTTTTTTCTTTTTATCAGTTTCCACTATATTCATATTCTTGCTGAAAAAAGTTTCTAAACATTCCGTAATCTAGGAGTAAGCATTACTGCCTCAGTACTAACTAGTCAGTTGTATCAAGTCAGGCAAAAGAAGAGCTTTTCATCCCTAAGAGATGCCTTAGGGATCAAAAACCCTCAGCCTACTGCATGGCCATGGTCACAGTCTCATGAATACGCGGTTCTAAGCAACGAGCTTTCAGCTAAATGCTGTGGAATTCTGTTCAAAACATCCTGCACTGCAGCAGGGCCAAGAACACTATGAATGGTGTACTGCAAACACGTGTGAATTATGTTGGCTCTAAGAAATAACTGGCATTTCCTTGTAGCTGAACTAGAATGATTGCAACTGCATACAGTATTCCAAAAACATGAGAAATAACCTGGGTTTGCTAAATTTCAGTGAAGGAAGCATAAAATGTGGAATATGCAAAAGAGCCTACAAACCTCAAGTACAGGGGGATCCCTGCCTGATCCCTTTTTTGGGAGTTCACAGCCCTGGGAAAGTGGTTGCAGGCAGAAGGCCAGTACATTTGATATCAGGCAAACTGGTCATTAGCCCAAGAAAAAAGGTGCAAGAGCAGAGCTTAGCAAGTAATTCAGAACTGCTTTTCCCTTGTTCATTCATTTATAGCCTCTAACCTCCTGCCTAGTTGTTTCTCTCATTGCCTGCATCTGTTTTGCAGAGAACTTGTTTGTTGGTTTTGTTGTTTTTTTTTTTTCTGATCCTGGATATATTAATTGGATACCTTCTACCCTTTTCTCTTTATTCACCTCATGCCCGTGGCAGGCATGTCTAGTTCAAGACAGAATCCATCAGAACTGGTGGTGGTTTTGGCCCCAGAAGCCAGCTCCTTCATACTCCTCTCTTGCTAGCTATCAGCAGCTTTCAGATGGATTGTAATTCTTCTACCTGGTTCATTTTAAAAGCCTCTAAGTTATTCTTGACAAGAGAGAAATCCTTCTAGCACCCAAAGGGCAAGAAGGAAAAAAAAATCAAAAAGAGCAGGCAAATCCTTTGAGGAATAAATTGTTTATGAAGAGTAAAAAATGCACTAGTGATTGCCAGATTTTGAAGTATATTCAGTTGAACTGAGTTCTTAAAATCAATGACAAATTTCAGATAAGCTTACAACTGTTCAAAATGAAAAATAGTCTGTTATTTACCATTGCCTGGAAATCCACCTGTGCATTAACCAGAGCTTTTGCAATTTGTGCTGAGTTCTGAAAATGTACATTATCTGAAAAAGGAAAAAAAAAAAAAAAAAAAGAGATTGGCTGTTGAAATGTGTAAATACCACAAAGCATAAAGTTATAGTGCATTAAGTTGTGTCCACTAATTATCAAATGATACAGTTGACATTAGTAAGAATGAGTAAGCATCTTATAATGTGTCATATGGTAATCCACCAAAGATCTAAGTACCGACCCTAATCAAAAGCATAGAAAGAAGCTTAATGTTTTTCAAACAAAGCGATTCTGTGGCTGTGTTTGTACTGCCATTGGCAAACCTCACCATCTGCTGTTCCATGGATGAGAAGATACTCTACATTTTGGAAATTCTTTGCTCTTGCCATCACAGTTGAATTCTGTTGAGAGGAAAAACGAACAGTTCAGCATTTTCAATTTAAACCACTCAGTCACAGAGCTGAAAGGTTTTCATTACCTAGTAGAAAAACAATCAAACAGTTGTACTGGCATAATAATGACAGAAGTGACTTCATATCAGTCTGGGATTATAATAGAAACCATTTATATTTAATGCTTTTTCAAAGGGCCAGTTCTTGAAAAGCACAGCACTAGCCACACATAATTCCCTGAACACTAGAATTCCTGGCTCCCAAACAGCTCTATCAGGGCAGTTTGGTATTGAGCATTTCTGTTCTTTAAGTTGGGATGGAGAATAGGTGCTGAGAACATGATCCAAAATATTTAAAGGGATTATTTGAGTGTTAATTTAGGTCTCTGTATACAGAGCTGTTATGTGTGCTTCTAGAGGAAGCTACAGACTTCCTGTCAGTGTGAAGAAAAGCACAGGTAGAGGAAGATGTTCTGACCATATAGTATGCTTATATTATTAGAGAGCTAAGTTTGCATGAAGCAGTAGCACAGCTAACAGTACCGACCAAAAGCTTATCAACATCAACATTTTAGCTTCTCTCACATGAGTTCTTTCCTAGGTTAATGGTTTGCACTGGCAGAACTACCTGACTTGTCAAATGAGACAATAAGGATCCTTCAATTTAGCATATTAAGGATTGATAAATACACAACCACAAATAACTATGGCAATATGAATTTCACAGCAGTACATTAGCTGCTACAGGACTGCCACTATGAGAGGTGGTGAGCCATTTCCTTTCTTCCCG
Source organism: Corythornis vintsioides (assembly GCA_025447755.1). Lineage (NCBI taxonomy): Eukaryota > Metazoa > Chordata > Aves > Coraciiformes > Alcedinidae > Corythornis > Corythornis vintsioides. The sequence goes on along the minus strand of JAOEGS010001317.1, from coordinate 3,536 downwards.
GTTCTACTTGTCCATGGACAAGTAGATTCAAGTTTAAGGTAGCTCAACACAAAAGAGAATTCTCACCTTGTAGTGCTCAAGATTATCAGACTCTAGAGGAAGACCCATAAATCGTTCTGTGTAGATAGATGCTGTGATATTAAAGAAGAAAAAAGCTATAAAGAATGTACAGATATTTTTATGCCTCCAGCAACATGTAGTAAATTAAATGTTTATTTTCACTGTATCTGTTCTGCTGGGTTTCCTCATATTACACCAAATTTCAACATTTCAAAAAAAATAAAATCATCTATGAAGTTAGTTAATAAATGTCCTCCAGACAGTCCTCAAAGAAGCAGTAAAGCTCCAATCATCTGTGGAATGAACAGAAGGTTTTGTGGATAAAGGTAATTAATTGGTATTGCTTTATGCTATGGGGTTGAACTCCATGAGTCAGCTGAATGAGCCAGTGGCCAATAAAGTCGTACGGTGGAAAGATGACGTAGACTATTTTTGGCACCCCAAACTGAGAAGATGAGAAGAATTTCAACCTGGGATGTGTATGTGTATATACAGCAAATACAGATATACATATGTCATCCTTTTGCTGTTGAATGGATATATGCATCTTTTAGGGGGAGCAGGAAACTATACAGGCTTACACTGAAGAAGTGGTGCAATTTCTGTTCAGGTTTCTGTTCAATTCCTTTTTCTAACTACAGCAAAGACTGCTAACAGATTTGACAAAACAAATGTGAATAACTGAACAGTATCTATCACCACTAAATCAGTAGGAACATCTATCTTTGAGCTGCCTGGGTATTTGTAATTTAACTAAGAGCTGTTCAGAAAATTTCTGGAAAACTGACACAGCAGCTGTCACTACCAGAACATTACTTTCTTTATGACCTTGCCTTGAAAGAGTAACTGACACATATTGAGCAGTTAAGATGCAGTATTACACCAATTTTATTTACTTAACAGAGTCGGGGCTTTCTGACAAAGAAGAGCTGGCATCTTTCCCTCCCATAAGAGTGGTGATGGCCATTGTAATCAGTAAGGAATTGGGACTGCCTGTCTTGTTGCCCAATTTGGTAAATTGTATTAGAATAATTTTGTTTAAAATTATTAGAAATTAGAATCTTCTTAGCAAGGGAACATGATTCAATAGACTCCTGTTCCCATGGTTTATTATGTATCCTTTACAAACATTATCAGTTAGTGTAAAGATGTGTGCTATTGTTTCCCAGATCAGCCAAGTAAGGATCCTGAATATCATTTGTAATAAACTAAGTACCAGAAAAATCTAAGTAATTTATCAAAATTCTTTATCATTCAATGAGAACAGAAAATGTGCAATATCTGTTGTCAACACAGTGTCAAACAACCATATTGGGCTTAAGTTTTCAATAAAATAGACTCTTTCTAAATGGTTGGCATTTCTACAGTATTCTGAGCCAAATTCTCCACTGTCTCCTACCCGTATAGCTACAACAAGTCCACAGAGGTCAGCAGAATTGCATTTTAATGATGAAATGGAAGATTTGGCCTGTCAATTACAAGGAAGAGAAAAAGGAGATACATTGTGAATGTTAATCAAACAGTCCCAGATCTAATGCTTTTAACTAAACATTGTCCCCAAATGCAATTCCCCTTGCCATCTTAATAACTGTTTAGCTGTTAATAACTGACACAAAATGAAGGTGAGTGGGAGGATTTTAGAGAAAAGACTCTAATCTGTACATCTAAAAGAAGGTGGGACAGAATTCAGAAGCAATAGGGGTCAGGGGCCAGTACGTCCTCTGGCATACTGATACTACTTAGAGATTCCAATATGTAACATCCTGTAGTTTTGCCCCTAGCACAGTTCACCCTAATGTTAACATGATCAGTTTGCCAACACTTCTGACTCATTACTTCCTTCTGTTTCCCTTCCTTCCTTCCTTAGTGGAGGTACATTTGCCTGTTTTTACAATGTGTTTTTAGCAAGATTCTTTAACTGCCTCCTGAAAATTCAGCTAACTTAAAGGTTGTGATGGTGCAGGTTTAATCTCTGATTTAAAAATGTCATTCAATTTCTAAAGTTTTGTAAATGTTTATAGCTCTTCTTTTATGGAATGACTTTTGCAAGCATAGTGCTTTATGCCTGCATTCTGAAAATAAAGTTTTGTGATCATAAGTGAAAATGTCTTAAAAAAACCTTGATGCCAATGAAAACTAGAAGTCTATGCTTCCTGTGTCATACAAATGTTTTCCCTTTTGTTTGCAAAACACCATAAATACAAGAAATGTCTGTACTAGCAGTCAGGAAAGGAATCTTTCCCATTTAACCAAAAAAAATTTATCATAACCAAGACTTCTTAGCAAACGACCATATGCTAAGTAAATGTGTTCAAAGTGCTACATTTTGCTCATTGAAAACATGCATGCTATGATTCTTTTTTACACTAAGGTTCCTATACACCGTGCCAAAAGCTTAACAGGTCTGCAAGCAAGTATGAGTATGTGCCTGCTTTATTCACACAGTAAGGCCCTGGGAGTATACTTCTGGAGTTGTTTCCTCTGAACAGTTTGGAGTCTGAGTCAATAAACATAAATAAAAAATATGTCTCATAACACAACAACACAGGATGTGTGACTGAGAAACATCTTAAGAGAAAGCTATTTTATTAAAAAAAAAAATAAATTTAGACACAACTGAGTCCCTCTCTTCTCCACTGCTTTTGGGAAACACCTCTGCCATCATCAGAGATACAGATTCCTGACAGAGATTGCCTGCACTATCTGAAGTTGAAGTGCACTGTGATTCCTTTACTGGCTGAAAAATACTTTCAGCTGTTTCTGAATTCAGTGATACTGTTTTAACAGGATTTTTAGGAAGATAACTCCAGAGTATAGCAATTTATCAAGAGGTCTTTACACACTTACTGTTACAGATATGCATATGGAATTACCTGGGTGTACCTTCTCCTGTGTGACAAAGCCTGTTTCAAACTGACAGTTGCAGTCAATTATTTGCAGTAAGGAAAACAATAAACTTGAGGTCTTAAGAATTTTATGTCTAGGAAACTGCAATGTCTTTATGTTTCATATTACCAGTCCCCTGCAATGATTTAATTCAGAAAGTAATTAAATGCTACATCTTGCTTTCCAAGTTGACAAGTTTCCATACCGTAATATTCCCAGCTGGAAACAGGAGCCACAGCTATTCCACATTTAAATATTCCAGTGCCAGATCCAAGTGCCAAAGATGTTACGTACCCACCATAGGACTAGAGAGAAATCCACAGACAGTTTAAAATTATTGGTGAAGTTTCTTTTTGTTTTCTTCTTGAAACAAGCTCATATAAATGAATTGTAAAGTAAATATTTTGATTTGAAAGTACTTAGGAAAAAGCAACAAAATATTTTTAAATATTACAGAATCACAGAATCACACAGAATCACAGAATGTTAGGGGTTGGAAGGGACCTAGAAGACCATCTAGTCCAACCCCCCTGCCCAAGCAGGATCACCTAGACCAAGTCACCCAGGAACAGATCCAGGCGGGTCTTAAG